>LR990307.1:7500-12500 GCA_905147355.2 Apotomis turbidana | reverse complement strand
CGCCATCGAATCGCTGTAGATTCCGAACGTCCTTGCACTGCTCTTTCGGATTTCTCCCGTGGCTTTGCACAGCGCCAAGAGCTCCGCCTGATAGACCGTGCATTGTTCAGATAGAGCAAGCTTGTGGGTTTTGGTCTCGGCTTCACCATTCCATAAGGATAGTGCAGCTCCGACTTTGCCCCCAATCTTGCTCCCGTCCGTGAAAATGCGAACTTGGTAGTTGCTGTAAGCGTCTACTTGCCCCTGGTCCATCAGGCTTACTATCGCCAGGTCGCTGTGCTCGGCCGGGTGAGGTGCCTCAACCGCCGGCGCCATCCGTTCTATTTCCCGGTCTAACAGTGTAGGCTGGGGTACCCCTTTCCTGGCCTCGTATAAGGAGGCTGCTTCGCGTACTCTGAGGTCCAGTGGGAGCAGTCCGGCCAATAGTAGCGCGGCGTTCAGTGAAACCGTTCTGTACGCCTTGCATATTTTCTGGGCAAAACCTCGCTGTACGGTGCTGAACTGTTTTATTACCCCCAGCTTTTCGGCTGCGGTTGCCCAGGCGCTTGCTGCGTACAGAATTACCGGTTCCACTGCCGCCGTATAAATTGTATAGATAACCTCCGGATGCAGCCCCCAGCTGACCCGGGCTGTTCTAGCCAATTTTTTATACATATTTAGAGCCTTCCGGCAGACGCTCGCCACATGCTGGTTAAAAGTTAGCTTGTGATCGATGGTGAGGCCCAGTATCTTAATTTCGTTCGACATGACTATATTCACCCCGCCCATGCTCAGACGTGGTACATCAAACTTTAATTTTCTGGTTAATACCATAGCGCACGTCTTGTGTGGAGCAAATTTTAGTTTGTGGTCGATGCCCCACGTCCGAACACGTTCGAGGGTCGCATTTGCTTGCAGTTCTATGTCCAGGGCCGTCTTACCATCGAACACAAGCACCACGTCGTCCGCGAACGCCTGACAGTAGACTCCTTTCTCCTCCAGTAGTTTCAACAGAGGATCAAGAAGGAGATTCCACAGGATAGGTCCTCCTATGGATCCTTGGACACAGCCCTTGTTTGTCCCTTTGCTGAACTCCTCTCCAGCGTATCTCACACTTACACTCCTGTCTTCTAAGTAGCTGTCGATAGCCCGCCTCAGGTTCACCGGGCAATTTTCTTCAGCCAGTCTCACTTTAATTGCCGGCCACCATGCGCTATCGAAGGCTCCCTCTATGTCCAGTGATACCATTGTCAGCAGTCTTTTTGCGTTTAATTTGCTGTATATGTGCTGCATGAGGTCATAGAGGGAGTCTTCCGTGCCTCTCTGAGGCATGAAGCCGTACTGCCTGGGACTGATCCCGGGCAGTAGGTGGTATTTGAGGCGGGCTATCAACATCTTCTCATATATCTTTCCCAAAACAGGCAAAAGTCCAATCGGCCTATATGATTTGGGCAAGGTGTAAGTCTCTTTCCCTGGTTTTTTAAGCACCACCACTGTGGCTCCTTTCCATATTCTGGGGAAGTGGGAGTGTTCCAGGCATTTGTTCAGCATCGCCAGAAAATATTCGGGGTTGCATCTGATGGCTTGGATGCATATGTCAGCGGTGAAGCCGTCGGCTCCCGGTGCCTTTTTTGGATTAAATGACATCATCGTCACATTTAGCTCGCTCTGTGTAAACGGTGGGTCATGTTTTTCATCATGGTGCCATGCGTTTACTTTTTGGGCTAATTCTCTAATGTGACGATGCTTCATGTTGTCCTCTTCTTCCTTATCATCGGGGTAAAAAGTTCTGGCCAACAGCTCTACCGATCCCTTCCCGTCCAGTATTTCCCCATCTTCTTCCAAGAGCTGATCCTCCTCTCGTTTGGATATTTTCCCCATAACCCTGTATATCCCTTCCCACACTCCCTCCCGATCCTGTCTACAGCAAAACTCCTTCCAGCTCTCCGTTTGTGCTTTTTGTACAGCAGTCTCATACTCTTCTTTTTCTTTCAGGTATAGGTCGATCACCCCTGCTCTGCGGATTGGTGCAGCGTTCCGGATTCTACGCTTTTTGGTGGCTACGGCTTTCTTCTTCTCTGCGAGTTCTTCGGACCACCACGGCAAGGTAAGTGTGCTTGTGTTCTTTTTGACGGGTATGGTGCTTTTACATGTGTTTGTGATGGCTTGTGTATAACTTTCTATTGTTTTGTCTATTTGATCAACATTGGTTATGTTTTCTAATTGTTCTTTAGTGAGTTGCATGTCTTGCAAGGTCTGGGTCAGTTTCTCACGAAACTGTTCCCAGTTTGCCTTTTTGGTGTTGTATATACGTGTTGTCCTCTGTATGCTAGTCCCTTTGGAAGCTTCTAAGTTTATTTTGAAGGTAATGCCGTTGTGGTCCGAGCTCGTGAGATCTTCGTTTACCCGCCAGTCTTCCACTAGTCCAAGTATGTCCGTCGAGCAGAGTGTTATATCGACGTGACTGCTGTACCTCTTGCCGCCTCTTACTGTATCGAAGGTTGGAGTTGTGCCAGTATTCAGGATCTGGAGTTCCAGTTCTTCCAGCAGACCATTGAGTTCTTCCCCTCGCACGTCCTCGATTTTGCTACCCCACCAGGTGCTTTTGGCATTGAAATCTCCTCCTGCTATGATCCTCACCTGCCCTAGCTTCTCGTGCACTTTTCTTATGTGGTCCAGGTAACCCTCCATGGGTTGGTCAGGCTCGAAGTAAATGGATATAATCGCTATGGTCCAGGCTCTAGTTTGGATTTTCACCACTGCGATATTTTTGGTGGTGAGGTCGGGGCACTGTATGACATCCAGGTCATGGTCAAGTACCACGATGGCAGCTTTTGTTGGTAGTTCTTCCGTTTTATTGTCCTGGAATACTCTCACCCCCGGATATCCCTTTACTTCTCCCTCCCTTCCCACGTAGGGCTCCTGGATCAGTGCGACGGCTACTTTTCGTTTTTGGGCCTCCAGCAGGAGTTCGCTTGTTGCCAGTTTGCTGCGCTGTAGGTTAGCTTGCATGCATCGATATCCGTTGATCTTTGGGGTTTCTCGGCAAGGTGTTGTATCGACTAGGGTGCCCTTAGCAATATGCCACTGTCGATCTGGCTAAGTCGTCCCATTTCCGCCGTATTGGGCAGGTATGGCTAAAGGCGTTGTGGTCCACTCTTTCCAGATTGGCTTTCGAACAGTTTCGGCATTTTGGGTGCTCTGCTGCGAGCCAGTCCGCACACGTCGATTTCATGTGGGGGCCACCGCAGTGGCTGCACAGGTCCACCGTCTCGGTGCAGAACCGTTTTCCGTGCCCATAGCCCAGACAGCGCGTGCACTGCAGAAGCGGTGTCTGGTCCTCCACCCTAACGCGCTGGAGGTCTATATGCACGGCTCCACTTGCAGTCGCCCTTTGCCAAACAATGGGTGAGGTGCTGATCACTATATGGCACGTGTGTGGGTTCCTCGTCTTTCTCCTGTATTTTACTTCCACTCTGTCATCTCCCTCACCGAGGTCTTGAAAGACGTTCCGGTTTTGATTCCGGAGGCCTTTGAGAATGTCTTCGTCCGTGTTTATGGTGAGGACATTTTTGAGGATAAGAAGTGGGTCCTTATTTCTCACTTCTTCTATGGTGAGGTCGACTTTTTTGCTCTCCATTCTTTCTTTGAACCTGTCACGGTCTCCTGCCGTCTGGAAGCCCACTATTATCTTCCTGTCTTTGGCTTTCCTTACCCTCTCTACTTTGGTCCATCCCTCCTTGGCATCGGCTGCTTTTCTTATTTTTTCTAGGACCTCCTCTCCACTGTCAGTGTCTTCTTTGGAGGTGACCACGACGGAGTGCAGTGTGCTTCTTTTAGGAGCTGGACTTGCGCTTGTTGTTGCATTTGACAGCGCGTAAGATGTTGTTGCAGCTACGCTCGCGTATGTCGTCGTTGCTGCCACTTTCTCCAATAACTCTTTCTGCATCCCCATGGCGGCTTTTAGCTCTTCTAGCCGCCTGGTATTTTCCTGGATCATCCTCGTTTGGTGCTCGATCTTGGACACAACAGGGTCGGTGTCCATGCCCAGTGAAAAGGTGGTGTTGGCTCCTGATTTTTCTTTCGGTAGCCCTTTGCTAGGCCCAGGCTTTTCCTTCCTCAGCTCAGCCTCAGTCTCCTTGACGAGGTAGTACAGCCTGTCTAGGGCTTCTACCACGTCCAGTTTTATGTCCGCTCTGATGTTTCTTCCCGTGTTGATGCTGGCCTTTGCCTTGTCGTGGTAGGCTCTCGCTTCTGCTGTCTTTGTTGCGTAGACCCTTTTGCCCGATGGGCTAAGGATCTTTCGCACGGGGAGCGGTTTTGTGTCTTGCATTTTTGGCTTCGCAGGACCTGCCTGCTCGGTCGTTTGTGTAGCGGTGGGTGTAAGAGTGGGAGTAGAGTCTGTGCACGCGGCTTCCCACTCTCTTATGCTCTTTCCTACATTCTGCTCCAATGTTTCCTTTGACTTGGAGGGAGACTGGCTGCCCACCTGTTTGCTAGTCACGGGGGTTCTGATGCCGGGGAACATTGTCGGAGGTAGATGTGTGTTGGTCAATAGGAACCAGCACAGTCACAATCAGGTATAGATATATGTATGTAGAAATAACTTTGTATAAGTTGTAAAAAGGAAAAGATTAAAAATTTTAGTATACTTATATTAGTTTGAGCTCTAAACGGAGCTACGTGTTTAATGCTGCAGTGGCAGCTGTTCCTTACAGAAAAATAGATTTTTTGCTCTACGTAGAGTCGGGCTCTATGTTGGCCCTTGGAGCTCTCACAGTGTTAAAAGCACACTCGAACACTAAATTTCCAATTTCAAATTTAATCACAAGAAAAACTTTTTGACTCTATGTAGAGCTGTCTGGATTGTCTTATACTAACACACAAATAATATTAACAATTTTAGGAAAATAAAATTAAAAATTTATTTTAAATTTTTTTTTTGCTCTATGTAGAGCTGTCTTTGTTGGCTTTTTATGGCTCTACCTTTCCTAGTGCCTCTACTGAAAACCCCACCTCGG
>LR990306.1:12405000-12605000 GCA_905147355.2 Apotomis turbidana | reverse complement strand
GGGCCCCTAACCCACTGGCTCTGCTAAGGGTTCAGGCGTGCAGCGAATTGTGCACGCCTTCTTCCCACCCGCCTGCGCCGGAGCGGGTGCGCGTCGGTGTTTTCCTCGCGCTCCCGCTCCGCTGCCTCTTTCTGCAGCATTATGCTTTCGCAGAAAGAGGCCACTGCCCGCCATTTGGTTTTGCTGCACAGCATAGTCGTAACTACACTGTGCAGCGAGAGATCTTGGCTGCCGATCTCCGCGGTCAGCCTTCCACGCTCTGCGTCCCAGCGACTACACGACTCAAAGGTGTGCTGAGCCGTGTCGTCTGGGCTACCACATTCGTGACACTGGGGCCTGAGCTCTCTCTGAATGTTATGCAGGTAATGACCGAAGCAGCCATGTCCGGTCATTACCTGCGTGAGCCTGTATGTCAGAGCCCCGTGTTCCCTCTCCAGCCACTGATCAAGCGACGGGAGGAGTGCCCCTATGGTGCGAGTTCCATAGGGGGAGTCCTCCAAGTCGCTTCTCCAGCGCTCCCTCAGCCTCTCTGCGGCCAGTCGGCGCACACGGTCCACCTCCTCTGGGTCAGGGCACTCTCCTCTCGCCCTGGCCTCCGCCGTCGTTCTGTATCGCTCTGCCAGAACCTGAGCGTCTAGCTCCCACGGAGGGGTGCAGGCGAGGAGGCAGGCAGCGGCAAATGACACCGTCGAGTAACCCCGGATAATTCGCTGGGCCACCACTCGTTGCGGCCTCCGGAGGAGGGACTTGTTTGCCCCGGTGAGCTGGTCGGCCCATATTGGCGCTCCATACAACGCCATACTACGGATGACGCCTGCAAATAGGCGACGACAAGTAGTTTTAGGCCCCCCCACATTGGGTAGAAGCCGGCCCAGTGCCGACGCAGCACCCGCAATACGGGGAGCAAGTCTCGCAAAATGCTCCCCGAATTCCCACTTTCTGTCCAGGGTGAGGCCCAGATATTTAATGTGGGCCTTAACCTGGACAGTTTCACCCGCAACGGGGATTGTGGTCCCAGCCCGCATACGCCAGTTTTGCCCCCCGAAGACAATGGCCTCAGTCTTCTCCAGGGAGACCTTTAGCCCCAGGAGGCCAATGCGGCCCACCGTCAGGTCAGTGGCGACAGCTGCCCTCCTCAGAGTCTCCTCGAGGTCCCCACCCCGCACAGCCACCATCGTGTCGTCCGCGTAACAGATGGTGATCATGCGGGGGAGCTGCGCTCCTCGTAGGACCCAGTCGTACCCTAGGTTCCACAATAAGGGTCCAAGGACTGAGCCCTGTGGAACCCCACAGGCCACTTCACGGGCGCACTGACCTCCCTTCTGCTCGTACAGCACTCTTCGGTCCGTCAGGTAGCTCTCTAGCACTTTCTTTATGTAGCTAGGCACCCCGTGATAACAGAGTGCCTCCTTAATGACCGAATAGGGGAGTGTGCCAAAGGCGTTGGCGATGTCCAGAGACACCGCCACTACCCCTTCCCCTCTGCTTCCCGCGTAATCGCTGAAGTCCTTAAGGGAGCTCAGTGCGTCCATGGTGGACCGTCCCGCCCGGAAGCCGTACTGTCCATCGCTTATGTTTGGGCCGGTGTTCTCCAGGTGCTGGTGGATGCGAGAGACGAGGATCCTCTCAAACATCTTCCCAGTCTCGTCCAGCAGCACCAGGGGGCGATATCCCGATGGGGAGTCCGGTGGACGGCCTTCCTTCCGCAGGAGGCACAGCTTCCCCTCCTTCCAGCATTTCGGGAACCGACCCTCCCTCATGCAGTCCTCGAAGAGGTCCTTGAGGCGGTCCCCGAGGTGTTTCAGTGCTAGAGGAAGGATTTTTCCTGGCACTCCGTCCGGCCCTGGCGCCTTCCTGCAGGAACGCAGGGGATAAATGACCCTCTCCAAACCTTTTTTTTTTTTTTTTTTTTTTTTTTAACGGAGGGGAAACTCTTTATGAGTACCCCCGGGCCTAGGGAGGCCATTGTGGGGGTTATGTGGGAGTCACTCCTCGTCTACCACTCTCTCATAGTGAGAGAGGGGGGGAGGAGCATACCCACTAAAACCTTCTCCGGCACTTTCCGCTTGTAACCTGTTTGGGGGCGTCATGGGGTCGCAGAGCATTCTACCACGACGCCCCCGGCAGCCCCGTTCGGCTTACGCCGGGGCACCCGCGCCTATGGAGGGGAGCATCGCAAGCGCAACGAACTCCCCCCAGACGTGCAGAGCCGTGCTATGTGGGCCCCTAACCCACTGGCTCTGCTAAGGGTTCAGGCGTGCAGCGAATTGTGCACGCCTTCTTCCCACCCGCCTGCGCCGGAGCGGGTGCGCGTCGGTGTTTTCCTCGCGCTCCCGCTCCGCTGCCTCTTTCTGCAGCATTATGCTTTCGCAGAAAGAGGCCACTGCCCGCCATTTGGTTTTGCTGCACAGCATAGTCGTAACTACACTGTGCAGCGAGAGATCTTGGCTGCCGATCTCCGCGGTCAGCCTTCCACGCTCTGCGTCCCAGCGACTACACGACTCAAAGGTGTGCTGAGCCGTGTCGTCTGGGCTACCACATTCGTGACACTGGGGCCTGAGCTCTCTCTGAATGTTATGCAGGTAATGACCGAAGCAGCCATGTCCGGTCATTACCTGCGTGAGCCTGTATGTCAGAGCCCCGTGTTCCCTCTCCAGCCACTGATCAAGCGACGGGAGGAGTGCCCCTATGGTGCGAGTTCCATAGGGGGAGTCCTCCAAGTCGCTTCTCCAGCGCTCCCTCAGCCTCTCTGCGGCCAGTCGGCGCACACGGTCCACCTCCTCTGGGTCAGGGCACTCTCCTCTCGCCCTGGCCTCCGCCGTCGTTCTGTATCGCTCTGCCAGAACCTGAGCGTCTAGCTCCCACGGAGGGGTGCAGGCGAGGAGGCAGGCAGCGGCAAATGACACCGTCGAGTAACCCCGGATAATTCGCTGGGCCACCACTCGTTGCGGCCTCCGGAGGAGGGACTTGTTTGCCCCGGTGAGCTGGTCGGCCCATATTGGCGCTCCATACAACGCCATACTACGGATGACGCCTGCAAATAGGCGACGACAAGTAGTTTTAGGCCCCCCCACATTGGGTAGAAGCCGGCCCAGTGCCGACGCAGCACCCGCAATACGGGGAGCAAGTCTCGCAAAATGCTCCCCGAATTCCCACTTTCTGTCCAGGGTGAGGCCCAGATATTTAATGTGGGCCTTAACCTGGACAGTTTCACCCGCAACGGGGATTGTGGTCCCAGCCCGCATACGCCAGTTTTGCCCCCCGAAGACAATGGCCTCAGTCTTCTCCAGGGAGACCTTTAGCCCCAGGAGGCCAATGCGGCCCACCGTCAGGTCAGTGGCGACAGCTGCCCTCCTCAGAGTCTCCTCGAGGTCCCCACCCCGCACAGCCACCATCGTGTCGTCCGCGTAACAGATGGTGATCATGCGGGGGAGCTGCGCTCCTCGTAGGACCCAGTCGTACCCTAGGTTCCACAATAAGGGTCCAAGGACTGAGCCCTGTGGAACCCCACAGGCCACTTCACGGGCGCACTGACCTCCCTTCTGCTCGTACAGCACTCTTCGGTCCGTCAGGTAGCTCTCTAGCACTTTCTTTATGTAGCTAGGCACCCCGTGATAACAGAGTGCCTCCTTAATGACCGAATAGGGGAGTGTGCCAAAGGCGTTGGCGATGTCCAGAGACACCGCCACTACCCCTTCCCCTCTGCTTCCCGCGTAATCGCTGAAGTCCTTAAGGGAGCTCAGTGCGTCCATGGTGGACCGTCCCGCCCGGAAGCCGTACTGTCCATCGCTTATGTTTGGGCCGGTGTTCTCCAGGTGCTGGTGGATGCGAGAGACGAGGATCCTCTCAAACATCTTCCCAGTCTCGTCCAGCAGCACCAGGGGGCGATATCCCGATGGGGAGTCCGGTGGACGGCCTTCCTTCCGCAGGAGGCACAGCTTCCCCTCCTTCCAGCATTTCGGGAACCGACCCTCCCTCATGCAGTCCTCGAAGAGGTCCTTGAGGCGGTCCCCGAGGTGTTTCAGTGCTAGAGGAAGGATTTTTCCTGGCACTCCGTCCGGCCCTGGCGCCTTCCTGCAGGAACGAAGGGGATAAATGACCCTCTCCAGCTCGTCGTCTGTGATCGGTGGGACGTTAGTGGGGCCCTCTGGCTCCTCAGTGGGGACAGCCATGCGCGGAGGGACAAAGTCGGGCGCTGGTGGGAAGAGGCCATCGACTATCCTCGCAAGAAGGTCCGGCTGTAAGGAATCCGTGGGGGGAGCACGTTTCATTTTGTTGCGGACAATTTTGTATGGTCTCCCCCACGGATCCCGGTCCAGCATCGCCAGGAACTCTTCTCGCGCCTCGTCCTTCCTACGAGCAATGGCGACCTTGAGGGCGTCCTTCGCCTCTCTGAGGGCTATGTAGCTCTGTTCCTCCTCCTCTTCTGTGTGCCGCCTACGTCTGCAGCGGGTGTAAGCACGCCGGGCACGGTTACTAGCGGTGCGGAGGGCCGCGATCTCCTGCGACCACCAGTAAACCTGCTTTTTAGCAGGGGTTCGCTTCCTCGCCCTGGGCATAGCAGCGTCGCATACCCGTGTTAGCGACGTACGGAAGGCCGCCGCTCTTTCTTCGACGTCCAGGTCTGCTGAAGGAGGAGGACACCACGCTTCCACCATGGCCGCTTCGTCCGCCATTTCACGGTCTAGGTTGGCAACTGACCACTTCGGGAAGCTCCTGCCGTTTCTGCCTCTTGTGCCCCGGTCTCCATTGCTGGGCGGCGTCACTTCTACTACTGGAGACACCCTCATCGTGATGTAACGATGGTCGGACAGTGTCTCAACGTCTACCAGGACACGCCAGTCGGAGATGCGCGCAGCAAGTGCAGGGGTCGCGAACGTAACATCCACAATGGATCCTCCCTGCCTGCGCACGCATGTGTTGGCGTTGCCCTGGTTGACAACCTCCAGTTCCATCGTCACCGCCCAGTCTCTCAGCGCTGCTCCCTTGGGGTCTGTATTGGGGCACCCCCACGCCGCGCTCTTGGCGTTGAGGTCCCCAAGGACCATTACGTGCTCTGAGTCAGCCGCCCGGATCACTCCTCCCAGCCTCGCGAGGAAGCGCTCGAACGCGTCAAGTGGCAGATTGGGAGAAAAATACACCGCCACTAGTGTATTTTCGCCCCATTTGGCAGCCACAAATCCCGCCCCGCGGTCCGTTCCAGTGAGAGGCGGAAAGTCGCCCGTCATCGGCACCATTATGGCCACTCTCTCATCCGCGGAACCAGCCCAGTTGTCCTGAGGAGGGACAAAGTATGGTTCTGCTATCACCGCTACGCTCATTCCCCACTCCGCTACCACCTGCATAAGCAGGTCCTGAGCGCGGGCGCAGTGGTTGGCGTTGCATAGCAGAATGTCTAAATGCCGTTGTTGTTGTGCTGGCATTAGACTTCCATACTCTGTCCCTCAGTGTCCGAGTGATTCGTGTTCCCTTCAGAGGTTTGCACGGTCCTTGTCGGGGCCTCTACTCCTCTTATCGGAGGTGGACAGCAGGATTTCCCCCCCATTACATGGTCTGCGGGGCGTTTGGCGTGGTGGCATACTGCACAGAATGAAGGCGCATCGCAATCCACCTTCCGGTGGTCAGGCCGACTACACCTGTAGCACAGGGCACTACGGTCAACGGACGACGAGCAAAGTGCGCGCGTGTGTCCAGTGCCCATGCACCGGTAGCACCGCATTGGTGTCCGCTCCAGTACCCTCACGTGTGCGGATGACCACCCCACCAGCAGGCGCCCAGTTAGTGCCAACCGTTTGGCCGATGTGACTGGACACTCCACCCACGTTGCGCCTGTACCGTTTGGGCGCGCCTGGATGGCTCCGACTTTAACCTGTGCCAGCAAGCATTCGCCCTTGTTTGAAATGGCGTTCGCTACTGCGTCCGGAGTGGCCGATTCATCGAGCCCGGATATCTGCAGCTTGGCCATTTTCACTGCTCGGTACACCCTTGCATCGCCACTCACTAGTTCATCTATCTTCCTACACAGGTCATCAGCAACTCTGCCATTGTCCGCACCGGGTACCTCAATGAGACGGGCTCCAGCTGCCGTTTTGCGGATCCTCACGTGCTCAATACCCAGGTCTCCAAGTTTGAGCGACGTGGTTGCCTTGGTCATGACGGAGGCGTAGGTGGCCTCTGTTCCGGGCTTCAGCGCTACCACGATAGCAGCTGTGCTAGGCACAGTCAGTTTCTGTGAGCTCTGCGGGGTCTTCTTAGCCTGGGCTTTCGAGGGCAGAGGCTTGGAATTATTGGCCTTCTTCTTTCCCCTTTTAACTACAGTCGTCCATTGCGGTTGGGCAGGTGGTGCTTCCGGCTGAGCACCGGAGACGGGCTCAGCTTGATGGGGCGTTGGGGGATCCCGCCGTGGTTTAGGCTTCGCCTTTGTCTTTTTGGTCCTCGGGGCAGGGGCAGGTCTGGCAGGGGGCATCAGGTTGGATCCCGTAGCACCAGACTTTGCTGGCTCAGTTGTAGTTGCGGACGCAGCTTGAGTCCTCCTAGCTTTTGGCCGGCCATTAAGGGGGTCAACACTCACTCGATCCACGGCTAGAGGCGGACGGAGGGTCGGTGCGGGTGGGAGAAGGCTTTTGACCTCGTCCATTCGTGCATTGACCATATCTCCTATAGAGACAAAGAGTTCTCTGGTCAGTTGCGTTTTAAACTCCTTGAGAGCGTCTGTTACTGATTCCAGGATTGGATTATCAGCGTGAGGGGCCGTCGTAGTCTCAGTTCGACGTTCTGAGAATGCCGTGCGTAGCGCTCTGGTCTCTTTTCGCAGGTGGGCTAGCTCCTCCTTCATTCTCCTGTTATCGGCCTTGAGGGTGCGGATCTCCTCTTCCTCTCCCCTGCCCTCAAGGTGTTCGGCAGCTGCCAGTATTTCTTTGCAGGCCTGGTACATCCGACTCTTGACCTTCCCGTTCAGGTTGCTGGATTTGGTCGCCTCCTCTAGGACCGTCTTGGCAGCCTTCCGTACGACCTGGATGTGGTCATCATCCGTGTGGACAGACGAGCTGCGACTGCGGCTACGGCTTGGTCCCGTCCTCAATCTGGAACCATCCATTTCGGCATCCCTTCTGTCCCGCCTTTCCAGCCGGAGGGTTTCCCTCTTATCGAGCGGAGAGCACAGTTTCAGGCTCTTTCGGTGCCTCTCGTGCCCCATATCGTCGAGGTGGGCTTTTAGTTGCGCTCTTGCGGCGGCCATCCCACTGTAGTGACCCCTTGACAGAGCGCCCTTGCCCCTGCGTGCGGTGTTTACCTTGAGCCTGGGCTCCGCATCGTCAGCGCCAGCCGTACGTGGTCTCTTGCCTCCTCCTGGCCTCAAGGTATCCTCTCTTGTTGCCAGGCCAACAGTACCCGCTGAAAAGACCCTCGCACTTTGGCCATCAGCACATGTTCCCTCATTCGTGCCAGGGTCACTAGTGTTGGAGTGCAACATCGGGTCGCAGCCCTTCACTTTCCGATCCGTACACTCCTTATTGCGCAGATCCTCGTGCTCGAGCCTCGTCAGCTCAATGCGCAATTGCGGCTGCACTATTGCAGCTCCCACCTCACTCATCACTCCATCGGTTGCCGTGTTCCTTGCCGAGTCGTTACTTAAATCTAAACTTAACCCTAGACTGTTTGGTTTAGAAATTTTGATTCCCACGAGTGTGGGGGAAATAACTGGTCCACCCAGGCAGTGCCCCCTGTACCTGGGTAACCCTACTACCGCTGGGAGGGCGGGCGATCTCCCAGGGTTGGCCGCTAACGACTGCGTTACCTACGCAGCCACTCCTAGGGGGTATCGATTGGGGACCTGAATTGCGCGCGAAGAACCGGAGTCTCCCCCCCGCAGCCACCTTTGGATGCCGAAAGCCCCCCGGGCGCGCTACGGATGTGTGTGGCACCCGATGCGTGAGCCTCCTACCCCGCTTACACCGCCAACCCACCCAGAGAATGGATCTGCGTTTGGGTTTCTCAGAAACCCAATGCACAATCCTTCCAGGCAGGTAGGCAGTGTCAGAGAAACAGGGGGCTCCCTGACCAGGCAACGACACACACCCACAGCACGTCAAGGGCCCTTTCGACCTCCTCCAGCGCCCGTGTGGCGAGAGAACCCGGAAGTTCGCGCGAAATACAGTGCCCCAATCGGCACCCCAGGAGAACCTCGACGCCACGAGCCCCAGCGCCAGGGTTAAGGGTTTTTTCAGAGGTTGTCTCCTCGCGGTCCGGCCACTGAAGGCAAGACCCCCGTTCCCGTTCCAAGCCGCGAGACGTGACCACGACACTCGAAACGGGGTTACGGGTCCGGCGGTGGCGCGGGCAGGATAAGCCCCCCAGCGCCTGCCCGACGGCATGGTTAGTGCTCGCCAGGCCCGCCCACACTTGGTTCGTCCACTGCGCCCTCTGCTATTCAGAGGGACGCGCGGAGAACCCTCTCGGGGACAGCCGTCCCACCGCTCCTCCTCCCAGCCCGTCCACTGCGCCCTCTGCTACTCAGAGGGACGCGCGGAGAGTCCCTCACGGGCCGAAGCCCCCCTTTCCCCCCCTGGGCCGAAGCCCCCCCGTTTCCCCCCCAGTGTTTGGTTCGCGGGACTACGTCCTACCCCGGCTCGACGTCAACAGCCGGGGCATTCCCCTATCCACCACCTGGGGACGCGCCACGTCGGGGTTCACCTCCCCGCCCACTCGGACAACCGAGCAGGTCCGTGGACCCTCTCCAAACCTAACCTAACCTAACCTAACCTAACCTTTTTTTTTTTTTTTTTTTTTTTTTTTTTTTTTTTTTTTTTTTTTTTACGAGGGGAAATGCGTTACGCATCCCGTCCTTGTGGTGTTGGAATAAGGACGGGTATGTGGGACTCCTGGTCTCCAGTCTACCCACTAAAACCCCTCGGTCTGACCTCGCTCCGCCTGGTGTGGGGCTACGGGGACGCTTGGCGCTTACCGCGGCACCCACGTGCGGCGTCTTGCCCATTTTGGGCCCGGCTCTGCGGGCTTCTGAGCCCGCTCCCTCTCGCCTACAGGGGACCTCACCCAAGGCCACCTTTCCACCTCGGGACGCTTTCTCGTCGGGCAACCAATCTCCCGATCAGCTGCCCGAGGTCCCGGTTAGGGCGGTATTTGGCGGCGGTCATAGGCGGCCCGCCTTCGCCCTACTCTCCTTCGGCGAGTGGGTGGTGCGAGGGGGTCGTCCTCTCGCTCCCTCTCCGCCGCCTCCTTTTGGGACATGACGGCGTTGCAGAATGCAACCACCGCCTCCCACGCGTCCCTGCTGCGTGTCATTACCCCGACCATGACTGGCAGCGAGAGGTCCGCCCCGATGGCCGCGATCAGTTGTGATCGCGGTACTTGCCATGCGGGGCACACGGCGCGGGTGTGCTGCGCCGTGTCCTCATCTCCACCCGTGCAGTGTTTGCACACTGTGGTGTCCTCGCGGCGGGCCCCCTGACACAGGTATTTGCCGAAGCATCCGTGCCCGGTGAGTATCTGTGTCAGGTGGAAAGTCGTCTCGCCGAAATCGCGGCCCAGCCAGTCCCTGAGGACCGGAAGTATGGCGCCCACCACCTCCCGGCTTGCGCTTGGGGCCTGCAGCCTTTCATCCCACTTCCTGAGGAGATCACCCCTGGCTTCGTCCCTCCAGAGCTTGATCTCCTCCGGAAGTGGACGATTGCCCTCCGCTCGCACTGCTGCTACTTGCCAGTATACCGCCGCAAGGACCTCGGCTTCGAGGTCCCACGGCGGGCTACCTGCCAGCAGGGTTGCCGCTTCAAACGAGACCGTCCTGTACGCTCGGATGGCCCTGGTCGCTATTACCCGTTGGGGTCTGCGCAACTGGGCCACGTTCCGAGCGTTCAGGGCCTCCGCCCATATGGGAGCCCCGTACATCGCCATAGAGCGTACAACCCCCTGGTACAGGCGGCGGCATGTGCTGCCCGGCCCTCCGATATTCGGGAGTAGCCCCCCGAGTGCTCCGGCTGCGGCCACCAGCTTTGGCGCTTTGCGGGAGAAATGCTCCGTGAAGCTCCATCGCCCATCGAGGACAATACCTAGGTATCGCAGCGTCGACTCGATGGCGATGGAGGTGCCCCCTATGACGATCGCCAGACCGGGAGGCGGCGCGTTTCGAGGCCCGTGGAAGAAGAGGGCCTCCGACTTGTTTAGGGCCACCTCGAGCCCCAGGGCCCTAATACGGCTCACCACGTGGGCAACCCCCGCTGTGCCAAGGAGCACGGCTTGTCTATGGGTGCTCCCGGTTGCGGTGACGAGAGTGTCGTCGGCGTAGCAGAGTACGCCGACGCCCCGCAGGTTGGTACCGCGGAGCACCCAGTCGTATCCGATGTTCCACAGGAGTGGTCCTAGGACCGACCCCTGTGGAACACCGCATGTGACCCGTCGATTTCCCCATCCGTTTTGGGTCGGATAAATGATGGCCCGGTCCCGGAAATAGTCCCCTACTATGTTCTGCAGGTACCGGGGCACTCCGTGGTACTGCAGCGCTGCCTTGACAGTCTCGAAGGGCAGGGTGTTGAAGGCATTCGCTATGTCAAGCGACACGGCCAACATCACTCCACCCTGCGAGACAGCCTCCTCGGCGAGGACCCTCAGTTGCGCAATCGCGTCTATCGTCGACCTTTCCCGCCGGAAGCCGTACTGGCGGTCGTGTAGGTCGGGTCCTACCTCCTCGAGGTGCTTGACGAGACGGGCAGCGATAACCCGTTCGAAAAGCTTGCCCATCTCGTCAAGCAGGACGATGGGGCGGTAGGCCGACGGCGACTCTGCCGGGCGCCCGTCCTTCTGAAGGAGGACGAGCTTACCCGTCTTCCAGCTTCGCGGGAACTGACCTCGGTCGAGACATGCGCTAAAGAGGGTCCTCACCCTCTCCTCCAGCTCTTCTGCCGCAAGCGCGAGCACCACGATGCGCCCAGGCACGCCATCGGGTCCGGGAGCGCCGTTTTTAAGTTTGAGCCTGGCTATTGCGGCCCCAAGCTCTGCCTCTGTCACAGGAGGCACTACGTCCTCGCCTCTCGCCGGGTTTCCACCCATCGCCGGTGGACGCCATGCCTCTCTTTCGGGGAACAGGCCGGAGAGGACCCGCTCTAGGAGGAGGGGCTCGAGACTACTGGTCAGCGGGGGGGCCCATGGCCGGAGTTTTGCCCTTACAGTTTTGTAAGGGCGCCCCCATGGGTGTAAGTCCAGCGTCTCCAGCCACTCTTTCCACGCGGCCTCCTTCGCCCGTGCGATGTCCGCCTGGAGCTGGTGGCATTCTTCACGGTAGGCAGCGTATAACGCCTCCTCCCTGGCTGGGTCGCGCACCCTTCTCCGCCTGCTCCTGGTGTACTGGCGGCGCGCCGCCGTGCACTTGCTCCGTGAGACGCGGATCTCCTCGCGCCACCAGTACACGCGACGACGAGGCGGGTTTGGCCTCGCGCGGGGCATAGCGGCATCGCATATCCGGTGCGTGGCGGCAACCTGCTGCTCCGTCTCGCCATCGATGTCGCCTATGGGCCCAGCTCCGACCTGCCACGACTCTACCAGGACTGCCTCTTGGGCCATCTCCCTGTCGAGTTGCCCCAGCCGCCACCGCGGCCCTTCCCCTGCAGGGGATCGATTCACGCTCCTTGGGGTGAGGGGGAACGTGGAGACCTCGAAGCGGATGTAGCGATGGTCCGAGAGCGTCTCCACGTCCGTCCTCACTTTCCAGCCTGAAACACGTCGTGCGAGGGCGGGGCTGGCCAATGTTATGTCCACAATTGAGCCTCCCCGCTGTCGCACGCACGTGTTCGTTGACCCCCTGTTGAGGATCTGCAGCCCCACTTCGACCGCCCATTCCTCCAGTGCCTGCCCTCGCGCGTCAGTCGCTGGAGATCCCCACGCCGTGGACTTAGCGTTGAAGTCTCCAGCGACCAGCAGCTGTACAGGGAGATTTTCGCCAAACAGGGAACCCACCTCGTCAAGAAAGGACTCAAACTCGGTGAGGCTCCTGTTTGGCGAAAAATAGGTCCCAACGACCATCGTGTCCCCCAGATACGTCGACACAAAACCGTGCCCCTTGGTGACTTCTCGGTGGGGCGCGGATCCCGCTTGCGGCTGCGTTACCACTGCCACCAGTCCGTCTCTATCCCCAACCCAGTTTTCCCTAGAGGGGACCGAGTACGGCTCGGCCACGACTGCGATTTGTATCAACCACTCCGCCATGCTCTGGAGCAGAAGGTCCTGAGCTCTGGCGGAGTGGTTTATGTTCGCCTGCAAGTATTGGGTGGCCATTACTATTCAGTGGCCATCCGATCCTCCTCAGCCCTGGGTTCAGGTGGGCGACTAGGCTGCGATGTGGCTTCGGACCTGTCAGCAGCAGTCCTCTTTCTTTTGGGTGGGTTGCATGAAACGCTTCCCACCCTGTGGCCCGCGGGGGCGCCCGCCTCCGCGCACAGCGCGCAGTGTGCGGCAGCGTTGCAGTCGCGGGCGATATGGCCCGACCCGCTGCACCGATAGCAAAGGAGGCTGCGGTCTACCTCAGACTTGCACGCGGCGCGCACGTGCCCCACTTCCATGCATCGGAAGCATCGTATGGGCCGGGCGTCGAGCAACGTCACCTGCGCCGACACCCACCCCACGCGGAGACGTCCGGCCTGAGCCACCTTTTTTGCAGCCGCAATAGGACATCGCAGCCACACAGTGCCCAGTCCCGAGGAGCCGAGCGTCACTTCGCCAGCCTTAATGTCCTCCGCCGCGCAACCACCCTCTCGTGCAACCGCCGCGACCACCTCCGGAGATGTCACCGAGTCATCCAGGCCCGAGATGCGCATCTCCGCGCATTTAGTGGGCCTGGAGATCCGGACCACGGCGGGATCCATCACCTCCCTGAGTTTTTGGGCAAGGGCGTCGGCCTTTTCGCCACTCTCACCGCCGGGAATCTCGAAAATGCGGGCATTCGTCGCGGTACGTCGGACCCGAACACCCGAGATCCCCAGCGCATCGAGGTCTACCCGCTTTTTGGCCTCCCCGATGATGGCCGCGTAACTGTCTCTTTCGCTAGTGTCCGCCTTGGGCTCCACTAGCGAAAACACTACCGCCGTTGACCGGGGGAGGCGCAGCCTCCGGGCCTTCTTTTTTGGGGCTGCCTGGCTTGTAGGGCCGTCCCTCTGCTTCTTCCTTATTGTTTTGCCCTTTACCGTTTTCCAGGGCTCTCCCAACGCTGCAGGTGCAGGCGCAGGCGCTGTTGCTTCCGGACCCGACTCTCCCGGGGCTGGGACTTTTCCGGAAGAAACTCCCTTGCCTTTTCCTTTTCGGTTTTTCGACCGCTTTACAGCGCCCGCGTAGGACGCTCCACTTACGGAAGCGGAAGCGGAAGCGGGGGCCGCGCCAGACTCCGGCTCTGCTCCCCCAGTTTTGTCCCGGTTTGCCCGCGGAGGCCGTGCCCTCTTCTCCGGGAGGAGTCTGTCGTTGATTGCGGCCATGCGGGCGTCCAGATACGTCCCGACCTGGGCCATGACCACTCGACAGATCTCCTCTGTTAAAGGGATAGAAGGGGTGGCATTGGCGCGACCGTCTATCCGTTCGCTGGGATAGGGCAGCGCAGGGGGCCGCTCTTCCTCGTTACGTCGGTTTGGGGAGGGTTCAGGATTTCCCTGCTTCCGCAGCCCCTCCAGTTGGGCCTTGATCTCAGCCATCTCCTTTCGTAAGCCGGCCATTTCGGATCTTAGCCGGCTGTTGTCAGCTTGAAGCCGCGCCGTTTCCTCGGAAACGGTGCGTTTGCTGAGTACGGCAAACGCATCCGATATAGCGGACGCGGCATCTTTAAGGCACCGGATGTACCCACCCTTCAGGTTTTTAGAGGTGGCCGCTACTTTTTCAATGACAGCCACACTGTCTGCGACCTGCTGCCCAAGTTCTATGTTGGCAGCGGCCTCCTCGGGATTCAGCGCAGGCGGAGAAGGAGTGCACTTCGAGTACCCTTGCCGGGTTCTGATGTGCATCTCTTGCACGTCTCTCTCCGCCTCGAGGCGCAACTCCTCATGCATGGCCCGTTTGTAGGCTTCTCTCGCCTTGGCCAGGCCAACATACTTCCCCGTAGAAGGGGGCCGGCCTCGTCCTCGTCCTTTTGCTGCCTGCGACGAGCCTTCGCTTGTGGCGGACGGACAGGACTCGTCTCCATCATCCCCACTGGATCCCGACTGGGAACTGGCGTGGAACGGCCTCTTACGGGGGTTCCGCCACATGCGACCGCTTATTGCAGGGCTATCCGTGCCGGAAGGAACTAGCTCCTTTCCTTTGTTGGTCGGGTTCGCCTCTGCGCCTTCATCTCTTTGCCCCAGTGCCTCCTCCTTGTCACTGTGCTGCATTGGGGAGCTCGGTGATTCGCGCCCCCCCGCTTCGTCTCCCGGCTTGAAGGGAGTCTGCGTCCGTGAGCGCGCCTTTCCCTTCCCCCCCGGGCCAGCCCTCTCCGCCGGCAGGTCCTTCTTCTGGCGACTTGGGGAGGTCGCCGGCGACGAGAAGGAGGACCGCACCGTGTGCATGCTGTCGTCAGTGTCCTGTGATTCCGCACGCGCCAGGATCCCCTCATCCAGCCGTGTGAGAAGGACCTGCGCGACCTTCATAGGCCTTTCTGTCGCCTTGTTGCGCCGCACGAAACGTCCATGGCGGCCGCGCGCTGGGCCGTCGCCCTCCTTCCTCGCCGGGATCTGGATCGTGGCGGAGTCCAGGTCAATGCATGCACCCCCATCCGGGCTGACCCCTCGCGGCGGTGACCGCGCGAGGGACATGTGAGGGCGGAAAATTTCCTCCTCGTTCTCCACAGTTGGGAAGGTTGGAGAGGGTGGCGCAGCAGCTGCCTTCTCGTCCTCTCTGTCCCCTCCTCCGCGCAACCTAAGAACTGATCCGCATGCATCATTGTCCAATAAACATTTGCCATGGTCGTCGGTTTCCATTCTTGAGTGGTGTGCCCCCCCAGAATACAAAGGGCGGCGTGTCTCCACAGCGCGGGCACTTGCCCGTTCTGTGGTGACACGGAGGATTGGAACCTCCTGGGGTAGT
Source organism: Apotomis turbidana (assembly GCA_905147355.2). NCBI lineage: Eukaryota > Metazoa > Arthropoda > Insecta > Lepidoptera > Tortricidae > Apotomis > Apotomis turbidana. The sequence continues at coordinate 12,589,952 of LR990306.1, read as the reverse complement.
TTCTTACATTGTAGGCCACTCATATTTGCTATTGTTTTAAGGAGGTATGCCCCCCCTTTCTGACGTTTGTGACTGGGCTCCCCCCAGCCACGCATCCCATCAGCACGCCAGTCACACCTTGGGATTGGGGATTTTTTATAGTGGTTAACTCCACGTGACCCCCTCTCAGTGAGGAAGGTCCCCGGTCTGCTCAGTGCAGGTTACGGGTTGCCCGCCGGTGGCCGTAGCCACAACGTCGCGCCGGTGGCCGAAGCCACCATCGCCCGTAAGGCCGGGCTCCAACTCCGTCCCGAGGGACCTGGCGTCTCACACTGTGCCCTCTGCTGGTTTCAGAGGGACACGCGGAGCCACACGTCGGGGTGCTGTTCTTTGTCTGGCCCCTCTCCTCAGGCCTGTCCGGTTTGGGAGGCCCTGTCCGGCATAGCCCTGAGGGTCATTGGGGCACGCAAGCCCCTTCACCACGGCAAGGTGACAGCACTTCGAAGGGGCTAACCTAACCTAACCTAACCTAACCTAACCTAACCTAACCTAACCTAACCTAACCTAACCTAACCTAACCTAACCTAACCTAACCTAACCTTTTTTTTTTTTTTTTTTTTTTTTTTTTTTTTTTTTTTTTTTTTTTTTTTTTTTTTTTTTTTTTTTTTTTTTTTTTTTTTTTTTTTTTTTTTTTTTTTTTTTTTTTTTTTTTTTTTGACCCAGAGAAATGCATTGAATTGCATACCACTACGTAATATGAGACCCTCGGGGGTAGAGTCAGACATTACGCATTGGTTATGTGGGGCTCTCTAGTCCGCGAAGGACTAGCCTACCCACTAAAACTCTGGGATGCTGCCAACCCGTGCCGTAGCGGTGATGCCATGGGATCGCGAACATGTCACCACGACACCACCGGCACTTTCGCCCTAAGGCGAACCCTCACCGAAAGACACACTGTAGCATAGCAGTGTGCCTAACCCTCACCTACTTCCCCAAGCCCCCAGGAAGCGGGGACCGCCACCGACACACGGTGCTTCGGTCCCACCCTCCTTGCTGAGGGAGGACAAAAGCCCCTACCCCTCAGCCGGCCATGTCACGGGAGGACAAACGCCCCTACCCCACGACCCCCTCTCCACGTCCCATATACAGCCGTGAACTCTGCTGCTGCAGAGACACGCTGAGGGACCCTCTGAAAGCTAGGACCGCCACCGACACACGGTGCTTCGGTCCCAGCCTCCTGGCTGAGGCAGGACAAACGCCCCTACCCCCCAGCCGGCCGTGGGAGGACAAACGCCCCTACCCCACGACCCCCTCTCCACGCCAAGGGAGGACAAACGCCCCTACCCCTCGGCCCGCCACGGGAGGACAAACGCCCCTACCCCTCACCCAACCACGGGAGGACAAAAGCCCCTACCCCGTGGGTTCCCTCCCCAGGTGCCAACTAATGTCCCGACCCACGCGAATACCAGAAACTAGGCCCCCGCAGTCGCCGTCAGAAGCCGGAAACCCCCCTGACGTGTCACAGACATGCATGACACCTGACATGTGATCCTCCCGCCTCGCTAATACAGCCAACCCGCCTGGGGAATGGATTTGCGTTTTCGATTTCTCAGAAATCGAAATGCACAATCCTTCCTGGCAGGTAGGCAGTATCAGAGGAGCAGGAGGCTCACTAGCCAGGCAGCCACCCACAGCTACGACACGTCGAGAGTCCTTCCGACATCCTCCAACAACCACAAGGTCAGAGCCCCCAGGACCCACGCAGGCCGAAGACACCAACCAGCACCTGTCTCCCCCACCCGTCTTGGCCCATAGGCCCCCTCCCTGGTGTCTCTTGGCTTCCCCGCGCGTACAACGCAGGTACTGAGCCCCCCCACCACGACAAGGTGGACACCCTCGGGGGGGAACCTAACCTAACCTAACCTAACCTAACCTAACCTAACCTAACCTAACCTAACCTAACCTAACCTAACCTAACCTAACCTAACCTAACCTTTTTTTTTTTTTTTTTTGTTGACCCAGGAGAAATCCGTTATGGATCCCATCCAGCCCGGGAGGAGCCAGATGGGTATGTCCGACTCGCACAGACTAAAACTCCTGGGGTGTTCCTGCGCTCGCCTGTGGTCGAGGTTCTGGGAACGCTGTTGCACACAACCGGTACCCCGACAGCGCTGCCCGTATAGGCCCGCCTCCAGGGGTGGGGGCACAAATGCCTCCCTCCCACTTCACTGAGGGCACCCCAGAACACACATGGGGAGTCTTCCAGCTTGGGGTCTCCTACTGCGGGCAATGGTCTCCCGACCCATTACCCGCAGACCCTCGTTAGGGCGGCATCATTCGGCCTGCGTAAGCCAACCGCCGCCGGCCCAGCCTCCTGCGACGTTGAGGCAAAGCATTAGCGTCGTCCTCCCGTTCCCTTTCCTTCGCCTCTTTCTGCGACATGACGGTACTGCAGTATGCCGCAACAGCTGCCCATGCCTCTTCGCTTCCCACCATCTTCCTCACCACTGTTGGTAGCGAGAGGTCCACCCCGATAACCGTGGACAAGGCAGTGCGTGGTTCTTCCCATGCAGGACATTCCGCAAGCGTGTGCTGAGCGGTGTCCACAGCTCTCATTCCGCAGTGATGACACATTGGTGTCGGCTCTCTTGCCAGTATCTGGCATAGGTACTTGCCGAAGCAGCCATGGCCCGTCAAGATCTGCGTGAGATGGTACGTGGCTGCGCCATGTTTGCATTCGACCCATTCTTTGAGAACAGGCCGAATAGCAGCCACGAGTTCCCGGCTGGCTCCTGGGAGTCCCAGTCTATCCGACCACATCACGAATAGGTCGTCGCGGGCCTCTACGCTCCACTGCCGGACCTCTCGCGGATGGGGCCAGCTCTGTTCCTCTCGCGCTGCCATCATCCGCCAGTAGACCAAAGAATGGACCTCGGCTTCGAGGTCCCACGGCGGGCTACCAGCTAGTAGGCATGCCGCCGCGTGCGATACTGTACGGTACGCTCGGGCCGCCCTAAGTGCCATGGCCCGCTGCGGTCGTCGCAACAAGGCGACATTGCGTGGGCTCAGGGCGTCTGCCCATATCGGGGCTCCATAGAGAGCCATCGAGCACACCACGCCGGTGTACAGGCGGCGGCATACTCCTCCCGGCCCTCCCACGTTGGGCAGGATCCGTCCCAGAGCTCCAGCTGCAGCCACCAGTTTTGGGGCCAGGCGCCGGAAGTGCTCTTCAAACTTCCATCTGCCGTCGAGGACAAGTCCCAGGTACTTCATCGTCGACCCGACGGCAATGGCAGCTCCGCCCACTGTTATGGAGGATCCCGGCGGTGGTGCATTCCGCGGCCCATGAAAAACTAGGGCCTCTGATTTGTGGAGGGCCACCTCCAGACCCAACGCGCGGATTTTTTGCACCACTTGTGCTACACCTGCTGTGGCGAGGTAGGCCGCCTCTCGATGTGAGCTGCCACGGGCCGACACGAGGGTATCGTCAGCGTAGCAAGTAACACTGACCCCCCGCAAAGTGGCCCCGCGCAGCACCCAGTCATAGCCGATGTTCCACAGGAGTGGTCCTAGTACCGAGCCCTGTGGAACACCGCACGACATTGCACGTCTGCCCCATCCGTCCATAGTCGGGAAGGCGACCTCCCTTCCAGCAAAATAGTCGCCAATAGTGTTCTGCAGGTATTTTGGCACATTATGGTACCGCAGCGCCACCCTGATTGTCTCCCAGGGCAGGGTATTAAAAGCATTAGAGATATCCAGTGACACCGCCATTAATACTCCACCCTGGGAGACCTCCGCCTCTGCCAGATCTCTTACGCGGGCAATAGCGTCCAATGTTGACCGCCCGCGGCGAAATCCATACTGCCACTCACTTAACCCGGGCTCCATGGAGCTGAGGAGGCGGGCAGCCATCACACGCTCGAAGAGCTTGCCGATCTCGCCAAGGAGCACAATGGGGCGATAGGCCGACGGCTGATCGGGTGGGCGCCCCTCCTTTCGGAGAAGCACCAGCTTGCCCGTTTTCCACCTATGCGGAAATCGCCCCTGCTCAAGGCACGCGGTGAAGATAGCCCTGACCTTGTCTCCTATCTCGCCCAGTGCGACTGCTAAGGCTCGTCCCAGTATTCCGTCAAGGCCAGGTGCTGCCTTTTTCGACCGCATCTTCAGAACGGCTGCACTCAGTTCCGCCTCTGTTACGGGGGGGGCGTCCTCTTCAGCTAGCCGCGGTCTGATGGTAGCCGCCATAGGAGGTGGTACGAATTCGCCGCGGTCAGGGAATAGCGTTCCGATAACTTGCTCCAGGAGATCTGGCTGGAGACTACTGGTCAGGGGAGGAGCCCAAGGTCGGAGCTTTTGTCTCACGGCCCGATATGGTCTGCCCCACGGATCTCTATCCAGAGTCTCCAGCCATTCCCTCCATGACGCCTCTTTGGCCTGCGCTATGGCTGTCTGCAGTGTTTTGCATGCGGCCCTGTAGGTGTCATAGAGCGCATCCTCCTCGACTCTGTCTCGGATTCTTCTTCTCCTGTATCTCGTGTACTGACGGCGCGCAGACACGCAATCGATCCGCAGTCGGCGGAGTTCCGGTCGCCACCAGTACACTTGTCGTCTTGGGGATACAGGCTTTGCTCTTGGCATAGATGCGTCAGAGATTCGTGTCAAGGCGGCGGCTAGGTGATCGGTCTCTTGGTCGATTTGGACCACTGGGTCAGGGCTGGTTCCCCAGGATTCGACAATTGCCGCCTCTTTGGCAATCTGCCGATCAAGTTTACCCAGCACCCAGCGCGGGCCATCCCCATCCGACGGTCTGTTTTCACCCGGTAGAGGAGTGGGGCACGCCGACACACTGAAACGAATGTATCGGTGATCTGACAAGGTCTCGGTGTTTGCCAGTACTCTCCATTCGTGAACACGGCGGGCCAGGGCGTGGGTCGCGAACGTTACGTCCACGATCGATTCGCCCTGCCGCCGCACACACGTACTTTCCGAACCTCGATTGAGAATAGTCAGCTCCAGCGCCACTGCCCACTCCTCTAACACATCCCCACGCGCATCTGTTGCAGGAGATCCCCACGCAGTTGACTTGGCGTTGAAGTCTCCTGCAACTATGACAGGGGTTGGACGTACCTGCACAACTAAGGCTCCTATTTCCACCAGAATTTGTTCGAAGTCGGCAAGGCTGCGATTAGGCGAATAGTATACCCCGATAATTGCTACGTCCGCCATCGCCACCAGTACATACCCCCGACCCTTTGTGACTCTTTCGTGGGAGGGGGTTATGATGGCCACCGTTTCCTCACTGTCGGATAGCCAGTCATTTCGGGCTGGTACGTAGTATGGCTCCGATACCACTGCCACTTGGATCTGCCACTCCGCCATTGACTGGATTAGGAGATCCTGAGCCTTAGCGGAGTGATTGATGTTCGCCTGGAGAACTTGCAAGGCCATACTAATGGACGGTCTCCATGGGCTGCTCCTCTCCGTCTTGCTGAGACGGCTGGCTGTTGACGGCTGCGCCTTTAACACCCCCTTTTCTCGCCATTTTGGCGTTTGGAGCCCTGGTTTGGCATCCCTTACTGCCAATAGAGTGCCTTGCGGGTTTACCGGCTGCCACGCATATGGCACAGCTCGCTTCGGCAGCGGAGCATTCCCGGGCCTTATGGCCAGGTTTTCCACAGCGGAAACAAATCTTGCTGCGGTCTACGTCATTATCGCATTTGGCCCCTACGTGGCCCGTTTCGAGGCACCTGTAGCAACGAAGGGGCCTGGGCTCGAGGAGTACCACTCGTGCTGATATCCAGCCCACTCGGACCCGTCCCGCTTCCACTACCTTCTTGGCGACCTTCACGGGGCAGCTTAGCCAGAGCGACCCTAAGCCGCTAGCGCCGCGGCCGATTTTGCCTGGTTTAATGGCCTCCGTGGCACAGGCTCCTTCTTCAGCGACCGCCGCTACCACTTCGTCTGCAGTTACAGAGTCATCCAGCCCAATGACTCTTATTTCTGCTGTCTTTGTCGGCCGGTGTACGAGAACTACATCCGAGTCGAGGACCTCACGTAGTTTACTCGCTAGAGAATTCGCCGCTTTTTCAGGATCCTCGACGTCGGGCGGGATCTCTAATATTCTAGCCCCCGTAGCCGCCGTTCGGAAGCGCAGCTGCGTCAGTCCTACGTCCGCCAGTTTTATACGGCTTTTGGCCTCAGCCAGGATCGCGTCGTACTTTACCCCTTTTTCGACGGCACCAGGTTTGAGGGTAATTGTTATAACCGCTGTTCGAGGTGGATGGAGCTTCCGCTTCTGTGGGGCCTGTTTAGGCACTTTCGTTGCCTTTGGTGCACTGGCCTTGAGCACCGGATTTTGCTTGTTTTTGCCGGCCACCTTGCTCCAGGACTCACGGATGGTACTAATCGCGGCAGGCGGCGGGGGAGTTTGCATAGCTGCGGCGGCTTCTTGGGCAGCAAGACTCCGTCGTTTTCCCTGTCTCTTTTTATTGTTGGGTTTCCTGCCTTCGTGTTTTTTCGCTGCAGTGGGAACAGTTACAGGTGCGTCCGAGGTACCTGCTTCCAGCTGCTGACCGCCAAGCTCATTGGTTTCGGCATTTGTTGTTCTCCGGTCGGCAACCAGCTGGGGCCGCAATCTTGGCTCCGGCAGAAGACGACTCTCGATTCCCTCCAGCCGGGCGTTCAGCATCATGCTGAATTGCTCTTGGTTGGAGCGCGAGACTTCGTCGATGAGCCGTCGAATGTCAGGCTCAGCCGTAGCAGGTTTGCTTCGAATCTGGGCCACCTCTTGTCGCAGTTCCATTAGCTGGCGCGAAAGTTGTGCATTGGCCGCCTCCAGACGAGCTACTTCTTCTGTCGCTGTTAAGGTTCTCAATTCCGCGACAGCCCCCTTTATAGAGTCCGCCGCCGTCTTGAGGGCCTTAACAAAAGTTCCCTTCATATTGCCGGACTTGTTGGCAACTCGGACTACCACATCGAGCGCCTCCTGAATTTGGGCACCCAAAGTAGCAGAGGTCTGTACTTCCTCATTTTGCCAGAGCGGTTGGCAGCTTCTCAGGCGAGCAGCTCTCTCCTCGTTATCTGCCTGTGCCGAGAGGTTATAAACCTCCAGCTCTTCTTCTGCAAGGAGGTGCTGCTCCTTTGCCTTTTCATTGCTTAGCTCCACCTTGCTGATACCAGTTGTTGATGGCCATCTCCTACCTCTCTTTGGCGTTAGTTTGAGCCACTTGCCTTTTTGTGGCTGTGTAGGGGAACCTTCTTGCGAGCCCGCGTCGCTATCCGATTCGGAGGATGGCAGTGGGGCGGCCCTCTTTTCTCCCGTGCGCCATACTTTCCCTTGAAGCACTGAGCCGCTGGACTCTTTCGAGGCAACTGTCTCCAAACTGGCCACTGAGGAATCTGACTCAGAGAGCCGACTGTTCTTAGTGTTAACACTGCTGGTACCAGTCGTGTCATCGTTCGTTCCTTCGATATTAGCGGGCGGATTGGAGACGGCGCCTGCATACTTGACCCCAAGGGAGTTTGGGTTTATATGTTCGAGGCGTGTCAACTCAACGCGCAATTGCGGTTGTGCAATCGCGGTGTCTGCCCCTCCCACCATTCCATCGTTATCCGTTATTATCGCCAAGTCGTCTCTTAAAACTAAATCATCACTTAAATCTAGGTTCTTTGAGTTCGAAATTTTGTTCCCACGAGTGTGGGGGAAATAATCAGTCCACCCAGGCAGTGCCCCCTGTACCTGGGTAACCCTAATACACCTGAGGGGGCGGGCGGTACCTCAGGGTTGGCCACTAGCGACTGGGTTGCCCCCCAGCCACTCTTCGGAGAAACAGTGCCGGCCGATGTCCCGACCCACGCGAGTTCAAGAGGCCAGCCCCCGCAAATGCCGCCAGAAGCCGAAAGCCCCCCCAGATGTGTCACAGATATGGATGACGCCTGATGTGCGATCCTCCTGCCTCGCTCACACCGCCGACCCGCCCGGGGAATGGATTTGCGTTTTCGATTTCTCAGAAATCGAAATGCACAATCCTTCCTGGCAGGTAAGCAGTATAAGAGGAGCAGGAGGCTCACTATCCAGGCAGCCACCCACAGCTGCAACACACCGGGAGTTCTTCCGACCACCCTCAGCACCCGCAAGGGGGGCAGGGCCCCCGGAACCCACGCAAGCCCGGACACCAACCGGCACCCGAAGAGAGCCCCGACGTCATGTGCCGCAACGCCAGAACTTAGGGATTTTTTAAAGAGGTTGTCTCCTCGCGACCCAGCCAGCTAAGGCAAGGACCTCGGTCCTATTACCAGGGTTCCGAGCGACGGTGATGCAGAGGGACGTGCCCTCTCCCTCTACGCCTGTCCAACGGCAGTGCGAGTGCACGCCGGACCCGTCGATAGTTCATCCACTGCGCCCTCTGCTGCTCAGAGGGACGCGCGGAGAACCCTCCCGGGGACACAGTCCCACGGCTCCTCCTCTGAGCTCGTCCACTGCGCCCTCTGCTATTATTCAGAGGGACGCGCGGAGAGACCCTCTCAGGCCGAAGCCCCCCATAACCCCCCCTGGGCCGAAGCCCCCCGTTTCCCCCCCAGTGTTTGGTTCGCGGGACTACGTCCTACCCCGGCTCGACGTCAGCAGCCGGGGCATTCCCCTATCCACCACCCGGGGACGCGCCACGTCGGGGTTCACCTCCCCGCCCACTCGGACAACCGAGCAGGTCCGTGGAACCTAACCTAACCTAACCTAACCTAACCTAACCTAACCTAACCTAACCTAACCTAACCTTTTTTTTTTTTTTTTTTTTTTTTTTGTCGGTGTGGAAATGCCTTACGCATACCCCCCGAGGCTAGGGAAGCCAAGGTGGGGGGTTATGTGGGACTCACCCCTCATAAGGAGGGGCATACCCACTAAAACCACACCGGCGATTCTCCGCACTGCCGTTTGTGGGGGCGCCATGGGGTCGCGGACATTCTACCACGACGCCCCCCGGCTGCCCTGGCTGCTGCCAGGGCTCCCGCGCCAATGGAGGGAGGGATCGGAATACGCTACGATCCCTCCCCCAGACGTGTGGAGTCTATTTCGTGGGCCCCTAACCCACGAACTCCACTAGGGGTTTTGGCGGGCAGCATACTGTGCCCGCCTCCGCCCCAAACGTCTACGCCGGATCGGGAGCGCATCCGCCCTCTCTTCGCGCTCCCGTTCCGAGGCCTCCTTCTGTGAGATGACTGACTCACAGAAGGAGGCCACCGCCTCCCACGATCTCTCGCTCCTCAGCATGGCCGCCACGACGCTGTGGAGCGAGAGATCCCCCACTCCGAGGGCGCGCACTAGAGTGCGGCGCTCACCGTCCCAGCGACTGCACACCTCAAGGGTGTGCTGGGCGGTGTCGTCCTGGTCGCCGCACTCGTGGCACATTGGGCCGGGCTCCCTCCCAATTCGGTGCAGGTAGTGACCGAAGCACCCGTGTCCGGTCAATACCTGCGCCAGCCGAAACCCAATGTGGCCGTGCGCCCTCTCCATCCAGCTGTCAAACGACGGGAGGAGTGCCCCTATGGTGCGGACTCCATAGGGGGACCCCTCCAAGTCCTCTCTCCACCGGTCCCTCACCCTGCGCAGTGCCTGGCGGCGTTCCTCTCTCAGAATCTCGGGAGCGGGGAATTCGTTTTGGGCCCTGCGCCTCACCCGCTCCCTGTGCGCCTCCGCGAGCATCTGAGCGTCGAGCTCCCAGGGCGAGATGCTCGCCAGGGCGCAGGCCGCCGCCCACGACACTGTGCAGTACCCCCGTATGATCCTGGTGGCGACCACCCTCTGTGGGGCCCGGAGGCGGGCCCTGTTGGTGGCACTGAGCCGATCGGCCCAGATCGGCGCACCATAGAGGGCCATGCTCCGGGCCACCCCGGCATATAGCTTCCGGCACGCTAAGCTGGGTCCCCCCACGTTGGGCAGAAGTCTGCCCAGGGCTGATGCCGCCGCCACTATTCGGGGAGCAAGTTGGCGGAAATGCTCCCCGAAGTCCCATTTGCGGTCCAGGTGGATGCCCAGATATTTAATATGGGCCTTCACCTGGACCGCCTCTCCGGCCACCGGCAAAGCAGCCGCAGCTGGCACTCGCCAGCCCTTTCCCCCAAAGATGATGGCGTCGGTTTTGGGCAGCGCCACCCTCAGCCCCAGCAGGCCAATTCGGTAGACCATGAGGTCCGCCGCTACCGCTGCCCTCCGCAGGGCCTCCTCCAGCTCCGCTCCCCGGACGGCCACCATCGTGTCATCTGCGTAGCAGATGACGGTCATCCGGGGGAGCAGGACCCCTCTGATCGCCCAGTCGAAACCCAGGTTCCAAAGGAGGGGTCCCAGCACTGAACCCTGGGGGACTCCGCACGCCATCACCCTCTCGCGACGCTGCCCGTCCTGCCCCACATAGAGCACTACCCTTTGTGAAAGGTAGTGCTCTATCGTCCGCCTCAGGTAGGGAGGCACTCCATGGTAGCGGAGTGCCTCCAATATGACCGTGTACGGGAGGGAGCCGAACGCGTTGGCGATGTCAAGAGACACCGCCACAACTCCCTCCCCCCTTCCCGCTGCGTAGTTGCTAAAAGCCCTTAGGGCTCCCAACGCGTCCATCGTGGACCGCCCCGTTCGGAAGCCGAACTGGCGGTCCGACACGTTCGGCCCTGTGCCCTCCAAGTGCCGGACGATCCGGGAAGCAATGACGCGCTCAAGCATCTTCCCGGATTCGTCCAAAAGCACTATGGGCCTCCACCCCGAAGGGGAGTCCGCCGGCCGGCTTTCCTTACGGAGGAGGCATAGCCTCCCCTCTTTCCAACACCTCGGAAACCGCCCTGCCTCCAGACAATCGTCGAAGAGGTCTTTTAAGCGGTCTCCGAGGTGTTTTAGCGCCACTGGTAGAATGCGTCCAGGGACGCCATCCGGGCCAGGGGCCTTTTTACATCCCCGCAGCCGGTGGATGGCGAACCCCAGCTCGCCGTCTGTCACCGGAGGGACCTCTTCCGGTTCCAGCGGCTCCTCCGTAGGGGCCGCCATGCAGGGCGGGACGAAGTCCGGCGCTGCCGGGAAGAGGCCCTCAACCACCCTGCCGAGGAGTTCCGGCTCCAGGGAATCCATACCGGGGGCGTGGCGCATTTTATTGCGTACCACCTTGTATGGACGCCCCCATGGATCCCTGTCCAACGTCGCCAGGAACTCCTCGTAGGCTGAGTCTTTGGCCTTCGCGATGGCCGTCGACAGCGCCTCTTTTGCCAATCGAAGAGCCTCATGGAGGGGCCTCTCCTCCTCCGCCGTGTGCTGTCTTCGCCGCCTGCACCGAGTGTACGCTCGTCGAGCCGTGTTACAGGTGAGGCGGAGGGCCGCAACCTCCCCCGTCCACCAGTATACCCGGTTTTTCGCAGGCGGCGTCCCCGCCCTGCGCATTGCGGCGTCACACACTGAGGTGAGTGACGCCCGAAACAGCTCAGCCCTCTCCTCGACATCCGCAGCCCGGTCCGGTGGAGGGGCCCGCCACACCTCCACCATCGCCGCCTCCTCCGCCATGTCCCGGTCCAGGGTGGCGAGGCTCCACCTGGGGAACCGAGCCCGTCCCACTGGCACTGCAGGGTCCTGCGCCGGAGCCACCATCGACTTGGAGACCCTCATCCGGATGTACCTGTGGTCGGAGAGGGTCTCCGTGTCCACCAGGACCCGCCAGTCGGACGACCTGTCCGCAATCGCAGGGGAGGCGAAGGTGATGTCCACTATAGACCCCCCCTGCCGGCGGACACAGGTTTGCTCCGTGCCCCGGTTCACCACCACCAATCCGGACCGCACCAACCACTCCCATAGGGCCTGGCCCCTAGGGTCTGTGGCCGGGGAACCCCACGCCCTGCACTTGGCGTTGAGGTCCCCCATTATCAGCACCGGTGACGGCGCCGCTCTTGCGACCACCCCCGTGAGCCTACCGAGGTAGCGCTCAAAATCAGCCAGCGGCCTGTTAGGGGAGAAGTACACTGCCACGAGTACCGTGTCTCCCCATTTCGCCGCTGCGTAGCCGGAGCCGCCCTCGGTTTTGGCAAGTGGGGGGTGGTCTCCCATGGGTGGGGTCACCATTGCCACCAGCCCGTCCGCGTCCCCGACCCAGTTGGGCTGGGGAGGAACAAAATATGGTTCCGCAATGATAGCAACACTAATGCCCCACTCCGCCATGTGCTGCAAGAGTAAATCTTGAGCTCGGGCGGAGTGGTTCAGGTTGCTCTGCAGCACTTCCCAGATTTTTTGTTGAGGTTGTGCTGGCATTAGTGGTCCATATTATTCTGTTCCTCCCCATTTGGCCTCATTGTGTCTTTCGGCGGGGCAGTCTGGGGTTTCCCAGCTGCCTGGGACCTGGCGGTGGCCACTTTACCCTTTGTGTGTGGGGGGGTGCACGAGGGTCCCCCCATCACGTGTCCGGCTGGCAGCTTAGCATGGTGGCACACGGCGCACCATGCTTTTTCTGCCTCACACTCGTTTGTTGTGTGCCCATTCTTCCCACAACGATAACAGAGGCCGCTCCTGTCCACCGGTGAGGGACAGAGTGCACGGGTGTGGCCAATCCCCATACATCTGTAACACCTCATCGGTAGAGGGTCCAGGGCCTCCACTCGGGCCATCGTCCACCCTACCTGTAGCCGCCCAGCGGCCACCACCGCGTTGGCGGTCGCTACCGGGCATACGGCTATCACGGACCCGGTCTGGTTCGGTGCCAGCCGGATCCTGCCCATCCGTATCTGATCGGGTGGGCAAGCCCCCTTTTCGGCGATAGCTGCCTTGACGGCTTCCGGCGATACAGCTTCACCGAAACCAGAGATCCGTATGTCCGCCGTCTTGACGGGTCTGTGGATGTCCGCCACTTCGCCAATTAGGCTCCTTAATTTTTCAGCCAAGTTGTCGGCTGTAGCCCCGCTGTCCGCTCCAGGGACCTCGATGAGGCGAGCACCGGCCGCCGTACTCCTGACATTTACGCTCTCGATGCCCAGCTCCGCCAATTTTATGGTGGTGGCCTTCCCCATAACCGTTTTGTAGTCGGTATTCGCCCCTTCCTTGAGGGTCACCACCACCGCAGCGGACTTTGGGGCGGTGAACGTCTTCGGCTTCGGAGGTGGGGCAGGAGCCACCTTCGGGGTGACCGTCACTTGGGATGAGGTGGGCTTCTTCCCCTTCCTCACCACCAGCGACCAAGTGTTTGGGGCAGCGATGGCGGGCTGGGTCTGGGATAGGTGCTGGGCCGCCTCTTTCGCCGGTGATCCCGGGTTCTTCCCAGCCGAACGCGGTGGCAGAGATTTGGCCGGAGCCACTCGTGGTGCCGGTACCGGGGCCTGTTGGGGCTTCGCCACACGTTGTTCTTTTGAGCCCTTCGTGGTTCGGCTGCTTGCTGCGGGGGGATCCGCAGTGGCAGCCGCAGCAGCAGCAGCTGCAGCAGCAGCAGCTGCAGCAGCAGCAGCCGCAGCCTTTTTGTCCCCCGCCAGTGGAGGACGGAGGATGGGCTCCGCCGGGAGTCTGCGCTCCAACTCACCGATGCGGACATTGACCATCTCGCCCAGCGACATGAACAGGTCCCTCTTGAGGTCCTCTAGGAGGTCTACCAGGTTCATGTCCTGGGCGATGTTCCCTTGCGGTGCTCGGATTGGCTTTTCTCGTTGGGAGAAGGCGGTCTGGAGCGCTTTCGCTTCTACCTGGAGGTCCGCAATATGCTTGCGCATCCTACGGTTATCCGCCCTTAACTTACGGATCTCCTCGGCTTCCGTGGTGGTCTTCATGGTGTTGGCAACCTCAAGGATCTCAAGGCAGGCATCCTTCATGCGGCCCTGAACGTCTCCCTTGAGGTTGCCTGACCTTTGTACCTCAGCCAGCACGGTTTTGGCGCACCTCTGTAGCGCCTCAGTGCAGTCCTCCGCCGTTTCGCTGGGTGTACCCAGCACCGGGCTTCTCTCCCTTGATGGGGTCCTTCGTGCCCGGTCGGATCGCAGAGTGCGGTCAGGGGGATCCAGCAGGTACGCCGAAGCCTTGTCCGCCTCCCTCTCATAATCCTTGAGTTCCGCCTCCCTCAGCCTAGCCTTAGCGGAGCTGAGCCCCGCGTATGCTCCCTTTGGCGCAGGGCGCCGACCACGATGGCTAGAGCCGATTTTTGCCCCTCTGCCATGTCCTTGCTCGTCGGTGTCGCTGTCCGAGCTGACAAGGCTCCTGGTCCTTTTAAGGCCCGAAGTAGCCTCTTGCTCCACATCGCGAGCCACCTCCATATCGGACTCTGAGTCCACAACGTCTTCCTCAGTCTCCGCTACGTCCGGAGACGCGATTTTCGGCGAGACGTTTCCTCCCCTTTTCCCCCCCTTTTTCCCCCCCCCTTTGGAGGTCCCCTCAGTGCTACGCCTGGCCTCTGTGCATCCGCGTTCCGCACTAGTTCCGGCAGTAGCATTGACGTTCCTGTACCTAAGTACCATCCCCCCCTTTTTCCCCCCTCCCCCGTCTTCGTCCGGGGTTGTATCCCCCATTTTCCAACTACCCCTGGTCAAAACCCACTCCCAACCGCTTTAAAACGGGAGAAAAACCGTTTCTCCCGAAAAACGGTCAAGTGTGAGTCGTGCCAAATTTACCAACTTAAGGAAATTTTCGGCGTTTTTGAGGTTTTCCACCCCCCCTGACACGCTAAAAATACGATTGAGGTGTCAATGGGTAGCCTCCAACACCCCCTACGCAGTTCCCGAAGCCAAAACTCACAGACTCTAAAAGATCAGACGCTACAATTTTAGAAAAAAGAAAACAAAGTTAAGAAAGAGTTCGCAGCGCCTGATGAAAAATAATAGTAAACAGAAAATTTAAAATATCTTTAGAACGGAAGGTTCTAAAAATATACAACAAAAACAAATGGATAGAAAGTCAGAAGGACAAATTTACAAAAGAAGAAAACAATAAAAAAGTGAAACGAATGGATATATACAAATTTTTAAAGCTTTTTTGCAGAAGTTTCGAAACTCCGCGGTTTAAAAAACGCCGGCCGTAAAAGTTGAATAACTTTGGAACGGGACGTCCAAAAATTATCAACTAAACGGCAACGGATAGTAAACCGGGAGAAGAAATTTATGCAAGAAAGAAACAAACAAAACAATGAACCAAAAAGAAGATATTAATTTAACAAAAAACAGAAAAAACGCTCACAAAAATTCCGTACAGCAAAAATCGAAAATCCAAAAAAAGAAAGCCAAGTCACAAGTTTTTCGAAGAAATCAAGTCCGTATAAAATAGCACAAGTAATTCTCTATCTACACTCTGAATTTCACCGAAAACCTCACAAAATCACCCTTTCAAAATCCTCAACCTTTTTTTTTTTACCCAGGAAAAATCTTCGGAAGATCCCGCTACGCCACGGGGAGACGCAGTGGGTATGTCGGATTCCTACCGACTAAAAAACCTGGGGTGTCCTTCCCGCTGCCTACGGGTGGAGCCACGGGAACGCTTTCGCACACTACCGCGACTCCGCCGGCAGCTGTCCTGTGCTTCCGGACTCGACTTGGGGGTTAATGGAGCCCCTTTCCACTGTCAAGGGCGTGTCCAGACACCCGACACGCCCTCCAACTCGAGGACCACCTTTAATGGGTGACAGACGTCCCCGTGACTGTCACCCGGAGGTCCTCACTACGGAGGCAGACGGCGATCGTGTGCGAGCCGTCTGCGCCCAATCCGCCTGCGGCGCTGTTGGACAGCCGCTTCATCGGCCTCCCGGGCCCGTTCCGCAGCCTCCTTTTGCCGCAACACCTCCTCGCAAAAAAGGAGCATTGCTTGCCACGAAATTCAAAATCCTCAACCTAACCTAACCTAACCTAACCTAACCTAACCTAACCTAACCTAACCTTTTTTTTTTTTTTTTTTACATGGAGAAATCCTCATTGGATCCCCGCTCTACGGGGAAGAGCGTGGGTATGTCGGACTCTACTGAGAAGCAGTAGCCTACCGACTAAAACTCCATGGTATGCCCACTCGCGGCGTAGTGGGGGTGACACGGGATCGCGAACATGTCACCGCGAACACCCCCTGCCGCTGACAGCCGAAGCCGTCCCCTCCCTGGTGGAAGGCCAAAAAGCCCCACCGCGTCAGACGCATGCAGGGCGACACCTCACGCATCTGACGCACCCTCACCAAGGACCTCCACGCCGGGAGAGCGGCGAACGACCCCGTGATCACCCTCTCAGGTCCTGCGTGTAGTGGGGATGCCTTCAGGGAACACGTCCCCTCCAGCTACGCCACCACTACACCCGCCCCATATTCAGACGTGGACTCTGTTGCTACAGAGCCACGCTGAGGGGCCCTCTGGAAGCCAGGACCGCCACCGACACACGGTGCTTCGGTCCCAGCCTCCTGGCCACGGGAGGACAAACGCCCCTACCCCATGGCCCCCTCTCCATACGAAGGGAGGACAAAAGCCCCTACCCCCTCGACCCGCTACGGGAGGACAAATGCCCCTACCCCCTAACCCTGCCACGGGAGGACAAACGCCCCTACCCCATGGCACCCTCTCCATACGAAGGGAGGACAAAAGCCCCTACCCCCTCGACCCGCTACGGGAGGACAAATGCCCCTACCCCCTAACCCTGCCACGGGAGGACAAACGCCCCTACCCCATGGCACCCTCTCGATACGAAGGGAGGACAAAAGCCCCTACCCCCTCGACCCGCTACGGGAGGACAAATGCCCCTACCCCCTAACCCTGCCACGGGAGGACAAACGCCCCTACCCCATGGCACCCTCGCCCCGCCACGGGAGGACAAAAGCCCCTACCCCGTGGGTTCCCTCACCAAACGCCGACGGGAGTGCAGTTGCACAAGCACCGAGGTGCCCACCCGAGTAATGTCCCGCCGGCCCTCCCTCTCGGTCTCCTCCACCGACGGGGGTGTATACTACACCACAATCCCTCATTGATTGTGGTGAGCACAAACGCCGAGGCGCCCACCCGAGTAATGCCCCGCCAGTACTCCCTCTCGGTCTCCTCCTCTCCCGTCTTGGCCCGTAGGCCCCTCACCCTGGTGTCTCTTGGCTTCGCTGCGGCGGCCCCGCAGTTACTGAGCCCCCCCACCACGACAAGGTGGACACCGTCGGGGGGGAACCTAACCTAACCTAACCTAACCTAACCTAACCTAACCTAACCTAACCTAACCTAACCTAACCTAACCTTTTTTTTTTTTTTTTTTAACCCGGAGAAATGCATTGAATTGCATACCACTACGTAACATGAGACCCTCGGGGGTAGAGTCAAATATTACGCATTGGTGATGTGGGGCTCTCTAATCCGCGAAGGACTAGCCTACCCACTAAAACTCTGGGATGCTGCCAACCCGTGCCGTAGTGGTGATGCCATGGGATCGCGAACATTCACCACGACACCACCGGCACTTTCGCCCTAGGGCGAACCCTCACCGAAAGACACACTGTAGCATAGCAGTGTGCCTTACCCTCACCACTTCCCCAAGCCCCCAGGAAGCGGGGACCGCCACCGACACACGGTGCTTCGGTCCCACCCTCCTTGCTGAGGGAGAACAAACGCCCCTACCCCTCAGCCGGCCATGGGAGGACAAACGCCCCTACCCCACGACACACTCTCCACGCCAAGGGAGGACAAACGCCCCTACCCCTCGACCCGCCACGGGAGGACAGAAGCCCCTACCCCGTGGGTCCCTCAACGCTGACGGAGGTGAAATCCAACACAAACACCGAAGTGCCCACCCGAGTCATGCTCCGCCAGCCTCCTTCTCGGTCTCCTCCACCGGCGGAGGTGAAGTCCATCACAAACACCGAAGTGCCCACCCGAGTCATGCCCCGCCGGTCTCCTTCTCGGTCTCCTCCACCGACGGAGGTGAAGTCCATCACAAACACCGAAGTGCCCACCCGAGTCATGCTCCGCCGGCCTCCTTCTCGGTCTCCCTCGCCCGTCTTGGCCCGTAGGCCCCCTCCCTGGTGTCTCTTGGCTTCCCCGCGCCCAACCGCAGGTACTGAGCCCCCCCACCACGACAAGGTGGACACCGTCGGGGGGGAACCTAACCTAACCTAACCTAACCTAACCTAACCTAACCTAACCTAACCTTTTTTTTTTTTTTTTTTTTTACGAGGGGAAATGCGTTACGCATCCCGTCCTTGTGGTGTTGGAATAAGGACGGGTATGTGGGACTCCTGGTCTCCAGTCTACCCACTAAAACCCCTCGGTCTGACCTCGCTCCGCCTGGTGTGGGGCTACGGGGACGCTTGGCGCTTACCGCGGCACCCACGTGCGGCGTCTTGCCCTTTTTGGGCCCGGCTCTGCGGGCTTCTGAGCCCGCTCCCTCTCGCCTACAGGGGACCTCACCCAAGGCCACCTTTCCACCTCGGGACGCTTTCTCGTCGGGCAACCAATCTCCCGATCAGCTGCCCGAGGTCCCGGTTAGGGCGGTATTTGGCGGCGGTCATAGGCGGCCCGCCTTCGCCCTACTCTCCTTCGGCGAGTGGGTGGTGCGAGGGGGTCGTCCTCTCGCTCCCTCTCCGCCGCCTCCTTTTGGGACATGACGGCGTTGCAGAATGCAACCACCGCCTCCCACGCGTCCCTGCTGCGTGTCATTACCCCGACCATGACTGGCAGCGAGAGGTCCGCCCCGATGGCCGCGATCAGTTGTGATCGCGGTACTTGCCATGCGGGGCACACGGCGCGGGTGTGCTGCGCCGTGTCCTCATCTCCACCCGTGCAGTGTTTGCACACTGTGGTGTCCTCGCGGCGGGCCACCTGACACAGGTATTTGCCGAAGCATCCGTGCCCGGTGAGTATCTGTGTCAGGTGGAAAGTCGTCTCGCCGAAATCGCGGCCCAGCCAGTCCCTGAGGACCGGACGTATGGCGCCCACCACCTCCCGGCTTGCGCTTGGGGCCTGCAGCCTTTCATCCCACTTCCTGAGGAGATCACCCCTGGCTTCGTCCCTCCAGAGCTTGATCTCCTCCGGAAGTGGACGATTGCCCTCCGCTCGCACTGCTGCTACTTGCCAGTATACCGCCGCAAGGACCTCGGCTTCGAGGTCCCACGGCGGGCTACCTGCCAGCAGGGTTGCCGCTTCAAACGAGACCGTCCTGTACGCTCGGATGGCCCTGGTCGCTATTACCCGTTGGGGTCTGCGCAACTGGGCCACGTTCCTAGCGTTCAGGGCCTCCGCCCATATGGGAGCCCCGTACATCGCCATAGAGCGTACAACCCCCTGGTACAGGCGGCGGCATGTGCTGCCCGGCCCTCCGATATTCGGGAGTAGCCCCCCGAGTGCTCCGGCTGCGGCCACCAGCTTTGGCGCTTTGCGGGAGAAATGCTCCGTGAAGCTCCATCGCCCATCGAGGACAATACCTAGGTATCGCAGCGTCGACTCGATGGCGATGGAGGTGCCCCCTATGACGATCGCCAGACCGGGAGGCGGCGCGTTTCGAGGCCCGTGGAAGAAGAGGGCCTCCGACTTGTTTAGGGCCACCTCGAGCCCCAGGGCCCTAATACGGCTCACCACGTGGGCAACCCCCGCTGTGCCAAGGAGCACGGCTTGTCTATGGGTGCTCCCGGTTGCGGTGACGAGAGTGTCGTCGGCGTAGCAGAGTACGCCGACGCCCCGCAGGTTGGTACCGCGGAGCACCCAGTCGTATCCGATGTTCCACAGGAGTGGTCCTAGGACCGACCCCTGTGGAACACCGCATGTGACCCGTCGATTTCCCCATCCGTTTTGGGTCGGATAAATGATGGCCCGGTCCCGGAAATAGTCCCCCACTATGTTCTGCAGGTACCGGGGCACTCCGTGGTACTGCAGCGCTGCCTTGACAGTCTCGAAGGGCAGGGTGTTGAAGGCATTCGCTATGTCAAGCGACACGGCCAACATCACTCCACCCTGCGAGACAGCCTCCTCGGCGAGGACCCTCAGTTGCGCAATCGCGTCTATCGTCGACCTTTCCCGCCGGAAGCCGTACTGGCGGTCGTGTAGGTCGGGTCCTACCTCCTCGAGGTGCTTGACGAGACGGGCAGCGATAACCCGTTCGAAAAGCTTGCCCATCTCGTCAAGCAGGACGATGGGGCGGTAGGCCGACGGCGACTCTGCCGGGCGCCCGTCCTTCTGAAGGAGGACGAGCTTACCCGTCTTCCAGCTTCGCGGGAACTGACCTCGGTCGAGACATGCGCTAAAGAGGGTCCTCACCCTCTCCTCCAGCTCTTCTGCCGCAAGCGCGAGCACCACGATGCGCCCAGGCACGCCATCGGGTCCGGGAGCGCCGTTTTTAAGTTTGAGCCTGGCTATTGCGGCCCCAAGCTCTGCCTCTGTCACAGGAGGCACTACGTCCTCGCCTCTCGCCGGGTTTCCACCCATCGCCGGTGGACGCCATGCCTCTCTTTCGGGGAACAGGCCGGAGAGGACCCGCTCTAGGAGGAGGGGCTCGAGACTACTGGTCAGCGGGGGGGCCCATGGCCGGAGTTTTGCCCTTACAGTTTTGTAAGGGCGCCCCCATGGGTGTAAGTCCAGCGTCTCCAGCCACTCTTTCCACGCGGCCTCCTTCGCCCGTGCGATGTCCGCCTGGAGCTGGTGGCATTCTTCACGGTAGGCAGCGTATAACGCCTCCTCCCTGGCTGGGTCGCGCACCCTTCTCCGCCTGCTCCTGGTGTACTGGCGGCGCGCCGCCGTGCACTTGCTCCGTGAGACGCGGATCTCCTCGCGCCACCAGTACACGCGACGACGAGGCGGGTTTGGCCTCGCGCGGGGCATAGCGGCATCGCATATCCGGTGCGTGGCGGCAACCTGCTGCTCCGTCTCGACATCGATGTCGCCTATGGGCCCAGCTCCGACCTGCCACGACTCTACCAGGACTGCCTCTTGGGCCATCTCCCTGTCGAGTTGCCCCAGCCGCCACCGCGGCCCTTCCCCTGCAGGGGATCGATTCACGCTCCTTGGGGTGAGGGGGAACGTGGAGACCTCGAAGCGGATGTAGCGATGGTCCGAGAGCGTCTCCACGTCCGTCCTCACTTTCCAGCCTGAAACACGTCGTGCGAGGGCGGGGCTGGCCAATGTTATGTCCACAATTGAGCCTCCCCGCTGTCGCACGCACGTGTTCGTTGACCCCCTGTTGAGGATCTGCAGCCCCACTTCGACCGCCCATTCCTCCAGTGCCTGCCCTCGCGCGTCATTCGCTGGAGATCCCCACGCCGTGGACTTAGCGTTGAAGTCTCCAGCGACCAGCAGCTGTACAGGGAGATTTTCGCCAAACAGGGAACCCACCTCGTCAAGAAAGGACTCAAACTCGGTGAGGCTCCTGTTTGGCGAAAAATAGGTCCCAACGACCATCGTGTCCCCCAGATGCGTCGACACAAAACCGTGCCCCTTGGTGACTTCTCGGTGGGGCGCGGATCCCGCTTGCGGCTGCGTTACCACTGCCACCAGTCCGTCTCTATCCCCAACCCAGTTTTCCCTAGAGGGGACCGAGTACGGCTCGGCCACGACTGCGATTTGTATCAACCACTCCGCCATGCTCTGGAGCAGAAGGTCCTGAGCTCTGGCGGAGTGGTTTATGTTCGCCTGCAAGTATTGGGTGGCCATTACTATTCAGTGGCCATCCGATCCTCCTCAGCCCTGGGTTCAGGTGGGCGACTAGGCTGCGATGTGGCTTCGGACCTGTCAGCAGCAGTCCTCTTTCTTTTGGGTGGGTTGCATGAAACGCTTCCCACCCTGTGGCCCGCGGGGGCGCCCGCCTCCGCGCACAGCGCGCAGTGTGCGGCAGCGTTGCAGTCGCGGGCGATATGGCCCGACCCGCTGCACCGATAGCAAAGGAGGCTGCGGTCTACCTCAGACTTGCACGCGGCGCGCACGTGCCCCACTTCCATGCATCGGAAGCATCGTATGGGCCGGGCGTCGAGCAACGTCACCTGCGCCGACACCCACCCCACGCGGAGACGTCCGGCCTGAGCCACCTTTTTTGCAGCCGCAATAGGACATCGCAGCCACACAGTGCCCAGTCCCGAGGAGCCGAGCGTCACTTCGCCAGCCTTAATGTCCTCCGCCGCGCAACCACCCTCTCGTGCAACCGCCGCGACCACCTCCGGAGATGTCACCGAGTCATCCAGGCCCGAGATGCGCATCTCCGCGCATTTAGTGGGCCTGGAGATCCGGACCACGGCGGGATCCATCACCTCCCTGAGTTTTTGGGCAAGGGCGTCGGCCTTTTCGCCACTCTCACCGCCGGGAATCTCGAAAATGCGGGCATTCGTCGCGGTACGTCGGACCCGAACACCCGAGATCCCCAGCGCATCGAGGTCTACCCGCTTTTTGGCCTCCCCGATGATGGCCGCGTAACTGTCTCTTTCGCTAGTGTCCGCCTTGGGCTCCACTAGCGAAAACACTACCGCCGTTGACCGGGGGAGGCGCAGCCTCCGGGCCTTCTTTTTTGGGGCTGCCTGGCTTGTAGGGCCGTCCCTCTGCTTCTTCCTTATTGTTTTGCCCTTTACCGTTTTCCAGGGCTCTCCCAACGCTGCAGGTGCAGGCGCAGGCGCTGTTGCTTCCGGACCCGACTCTCCCGGGGCTGGGACTTTTCCGGAAGAAACTCCCTTGCCTTTTCCTTTTCGGTTTTTCGACCGCTTTACAGCGCCCGCGTAGGACGCTCCACTTACGGAAGCGGAAGCGGAAGCGGGGGCCGCGCCAGACTCCGGCTCTGCTCCCCCAGTTTTGTCCCGGTTTGCCCGCGGAGGCCGTGCCCTCTTCTCCGGGAGGAGTCTGTCGTTGATTGCGGCCATGCGGGCGTCCAGATACGTCCCGACCTGGGCCATGACCACTCGACAGATCTCCTCTGTTAAAGGGATAGAAGGGGTGGCATTGGCGCGACCGTCTATCCGTTCGCTGGGATAGGGCAGCGCAGGGGGCCGCTCTTCCTCGTTACGTCGGTTTGGGGAGGGTTCAGGATTTCCCTGCTTCCGCAGCCCCTCCAGTTGGGCCTTGATCTCAGCCATCTCCTTTCGTAAGCCGGCCATTTCGGATCTTAGCCGGCTGTTGTCAGCTTGAAGCCGCGCCGTTTTCTCGTTTTCTAACCTAACCTAACCTAACCTTTTTTTTTTTTTTTTTTTACATGGAGAAATCCTCATTGGATCCCCGCTCTACGGGGAAGAGCGTGGGTATGTCGGACTCTACTGAGAAGCAGTAGCCTACCGACTAAAACTCCATGGTATGCCCACTCGCGGCGTAGTGGGGGTGACACGGGATCGCGAACATGTCACCGCGAACACCCCCTGCCGCTGACAGCCGAAGCCGTCCCCTCCCTGGTGGAAGGCCAAAAAGCCCCACCGCGTCAGACGCATGCAGGGCGACACCTCACGCATCCGACGCACCCTCACCGAGGACCTCCACGCCGGGAGAGCGGCGAACGACCCCGTGATCGCCCTCTCAGGTCCTGCGTGTAGTGGGGATGCCTTCAGGGAACACGTCCCCTCCAGCTACGCCACCACTACACCCGCCCCATATTCAGACGTGGACTCTGTTGCTACAGAGCCACGCTGAGGGGCCCTCTGGAAGCCAGGACCGCCACCGACACACGGTGCTTCGGTCCCAGCCTCCTGGCCACGGGAGGACAAACGCCCCTACCCCATGGCCCCCTCTCCATACGAAGGGAGGACAAAAGCCCCTACCCCCTCGACCCGCTACGGGAGGACAAATGCCCCTACCCCCTTACCCTGCCACGGGAGGACAAACGCCCCTACCCCATGGCACCCTCTCCATACGAAGGGAGGACAAAAGCCCCTACCCCCTCGACCCGCTACGGGAGGACAAATGCCCCTACCCCCTAACCCTGCCACGGGAGGACAAACGCCCCTACCCCATGGCACCCTCTCGATACGAAGGGAGGACAAAAGCCCCTACCCCCTCGACCCGCTACGGGAGGACAAATGCCCCTACCCCCTAACCCTGCCACGGGAGGACAAACGCCCCTACCCCATGGCACCCTCGCCCCACCACGGGAGGACAAAAGCCCCTACCCCGTGGGTTCCCTCACCAAACGCCGACGGGAGTGCAGTTGCACAAGCACCGAGGTGCCCACCCGAGTAATGTCCCGCCGGCCCTCCCTCTCGGTCTCCTCCACCGACGGGGGTGTATACTACACCACAATCCCTCATTGATTGTGGTGAGCACAAACGCCGAGGCGCCCACCCGAGTAATGCCCCGCCAGTACTCCCTCTCGGTCTCCTCCTCTCCCGTCTTGGCCCGTAGGCCCCTCACCCTGGTGTCTCTTGGCTTCGCTGCGGCGGCCCCGCAGTTACTGAGCCCCCCCACCACGACAAGGTGGACACCGTCGGGGGGGAACCTAACCTAACCTAACCTAACCTAACCTAACCTAACCTAACCTAACCTAACCTAACCTAACCTAACCTAACCTAACCTTTTTTTTTTTTTTTTTTTTTTTTTTTTTTTTTTTTTTTTTTTTTTTTACATGGAGAAATCCTCATTGGATCCCCGCTCTACGGGGAAGAGCGTGGGTATGTCGGACTCTACTGAGAAGCAGTAGCCTACCGACTAAAACTCCATGGTATGCCCACTCGCGGCGTAGTGGGGGTGACACGGGATCGCGAACATGTCACCGCGAACACCCCCTGCCGCTGACAGCCGAAGCCGTCCCCTCCCTGGTGGAAGGCCAAAAAGCCCCACCGCGTCAGACGCATGCAGGGCGACACCTCACGCATCCGACGCACCCTCACCGAGGACCTCCACGCCGGGAGAGCGGCGAACGACCCCGTGATCGCCCTCTCAGGTCCTGCGTGTAGTGGGGATGCCTTCAGGGAACACGTCCCCTCCAGCTACGCCACCACTACACCCGCCCCATATTCAGACGTGGACTCTGTTGCTACAGAGCCACGCTGAGGGGCCCTCTGGAAGCCAGGACCGCCACCGACACACGGTGCTTCGGTCCCAGCCTCCTGGCCACGGGAGGACAAAAGCCCCTACCCCATGACACCCTCTCCATGCGAAGGGAGGACAAAAGCCCCTACCCCCTCGACCCTCCGTGGGAGGACAAACGCCCCTACCCCCTCACTATGCCACGGGAGGACAAACGCCCCTACCCCATGGCACCCTCTCCATACGAAGGGAGGACAAAAGCCCCTACCCCCTCGACCCACCGTGGGAGGACAAACGCCCCTACCCCCTCACTATGCCACGGGAGGACAAACGCCCCTACCCCATGGCACCCTCACGATGCGAAGGGAGGACAAAAGCCCCTACCCCCTCGACCCGCCGCGGGAGGACAAACGCCCCTACCCCCTCGACCTGCCACGGGAGGACAAACGCCCCTACCCCGTGACAACCTCGCCGAACCACGGGAGGACAAAAGCCCCTACCCCGTGGGTTCCCTCACCAAACGCCGACGGGAGTGCAGTTGCACAAGCACCGAGGTGCCCACCCGAGTCATGATCCCGTCAGCCTCCTCCTCGGTCTCCTCCACTGGCGGGGGTGTATCCTACACCACAATCCCTCATTGATTGTGGTGAGCACAAACGCCGAGGCGCCCACCCGAGTAATGCCCCGCCAGTACTCCCTCTCGGTCTCCTCCTCTCCCGTCTTGGCCCGTAGGCCCCTCACCCTGGTGTCTCTTGGCTTCGCTGCGGCGGCCCCGCAGTTACTGAGCCCCCCCACCACGACAAGGTGGACACCGTCGGGGGGGAACCTAACCTAACCTAACCTAACCTAACCTTTTTTTTTTTTTTTTTTTTTTTTTTACATGGAGAAATCCTCATTGGATCCCCGCTCTACGGGGAAGAGCGTGGGTATGTCGGACTCTACTGAGAAGCAGTAGCCTACCGACTAAAACTCCATGGTATGCCCACTCGCGGCATAGTGGGGGTGACACGGGATCGCGAACATGTCACCGCGAACACCCCCTGCCGCTGACAGCCGAAGCCGTCCCCTCCCTGGTGGAAGGCCAAAAAGCCCCACCGCGTCAGACGCATGCAGGGCGACACCTCACGCATCCGACGCACCCTAACCGAGGACCTCCACGCCGGGAGAGCGGCGAACGACCCCGTGATCGCCCTCTCAGGTCCTGCGTGTAGTGGGGATGCCTTCAGGGAACACGTCCCCTCCAGCTACGCCACCACTACACCCGCCCCATATTCAGACGTGGACTCTGTTGCTACAGAGCCACGCTGAGGGGCCCTCTGGAAGCCAGGACCGCCACCGACACACGGTGCTTCGGTCCCAGCCTCCTGGCCACGGGAGGACAAACGCCCCTACCCCATGGCCCCCTCTCCATACGAAGGGAGGACAAAAGCCCCTACCCCCTCGACCCGCTACGGGAGGACAAATGCCCCTACCCCCTAACCCTGCCACGGGAGGACAAACGCCCCTACCCCATGGCACCCTCTCCATACGAAGGGAGGACAAAAGCCCCTACCCCCTCGACCCGCTACGGGAGGACAAATGCCCCTACCCCCTAACCCTGCCACGGGAGGACAAACGCCCCTACCCCATGGCACCCTCTCGATACGAAGGGAGGACAAAAGCCCCTACCCCCTCGACCCGCTACGGGAGGACAAATGCCCCTACCCCCTAACCCTGCCCCGGGAGGACAAACGCCCCTACCCCATGGCACCCTCGCCCCACCACGGGAGGACAAAAGCCCCTACCCCGTGGGTTCCCTCACCAAACGCCGACGGGAGTGCAGTTGCACAAGCACCGAGGTGCCCACCCGAGTAATGTCCCGCCAGCCCTCCCTCTCGGTCTCCTCCACCGACGGGGGTGTATACTACACCACAATCCCTCATTGATTGTGGTGAGCACAAACGCCGAGGCGCCCACCCGAGTAATGCCCCGCCAGTACTCCCTCTCGGTCTCCTCCTCTCCCGTCTTGGCCCGTAGGCCCCTCACCCTGGTGTCTCTTGGCTTCGCTGCGGCGGCCCCGCAGTTACTGAGCCCCCCCACCACGACAAGGTGGACACCGTCGGGGGGGAAACCTAACCTAACCTAACCTAACCTAACCTAACCTAACCTAACCTAACCTAACCTAACCTAACCTAACCTAACCTAACCTAACCTAACCTAACCTAACCTAACCTAACCTAACCTAACCTAACCTAACCTAACCTAACCTAACCTAACCTAACCTAACCTAACCTAACCTAACCTAACCTAACCTAACCTAACCTAACCTAACCTAACCTAACCTAACCTAACCTAACCTAACCTAACCTAACCTAACCTAACCTAACCTAACCTAACCTAACCTAACCTTTTTTTTTTTTTTTTTTTTTTTACATGGAGAAATCCTCATTGGATCCCCGCTCTACGGGGAAGAGCGTGGGTATGTCGGACTCTACTGAGAAGCAGTAGCCTACCGACTAAAACTCCATGGTATGCCCACTCGCGGCAATGGTAGGGGTGACACGGGATCGCGAACATGTCACCGCGAACACCCCCTGCCGCTGACAGCCGAAGCCGTCCCCTCCCTGGTGGAAGGCCAAAAAGCCCCACCGCGTCAGACGCATGCGGGGCGACACCTCACGCATCCGACGTACCCCCACCGAGGACCTCCACGCCGGGAGAGCGGCGAACGACCCCGTGATCGCCCTCTCAGGTCCTGCGTGTAGTGGGGATGCCTTCAGGGAAAACGTCCCCTCCAGCTACGCCACCACTACACCCGCCCCACATTCAGACGTGGACTCTGCTGCTGCAGAGCCACACGCTGAGGGGCCCTCTGGAAGCCGGGACCGCCACCGACACACGGTGCTTCGGTCCCAGCCTCCTGGCCACGGGAGGACAAAAGCCCCTACCCCATGACACCCTCTCCATCCAAAGGGAGGACAAAAGCCCCTACCCCCTTGACCTACCGTGGGAGGACAAACGCCCCTACCCCCTCACTATGCCACGGGAGGACAAACGCCCCTACCCCATGGCACCCTCTCCATACGAGGGGAGGACAAAAGCCCCTACCCCCTCCACCCGCTACGGGAGGACAAACGCCCCTACCCCCTCACTATGCCACGGGAGGACAAACGCCCCTACCCCATGGTACCCTCTCCATACGAGGGGAGGACAAAAGCCCCTACCCCCTCCACCCGCTACGGGAGGACAAATGCCCCTACCCCCAACATGCCACGGGAGGACAAACGCCCCTACCCCGTGACACCCTCGCCAACCCACGGGAGGACAAAAGCCCCTACCCCGTGGGTTCCCTCACCAAACGCCGACGGGAGTGCAGTTGCACAAGCACCGAGGTGCCCACCCGAGTAATGTCCCGCCAGCCCTCCCTCTCGGTCTCCTCCACCGACGGAGGTGTATACTACACCACAATCCCTCATTGATTGTGGTGAGCACAAACGCCGAGGCGCCCACCCGAGTCATGCTCCGCCGGTCTCCTCCTCGGTCTCCTCCTCTCCCGTCTTGGCCCGTAGGCCCCTCACCCTGGTGTCTCTTGGCTTCGCTGCGGCGCCCAACCGCAGTTACTGAGCCCCCCCACCACGACAAGGTGGACACCGTCGGGGGGGAACCTAACCTAACCTAACCTAACCTTTTTTTTTTTTTTTTTTTTTTTTATTTTTTTTTTTTTATTAACGGAGGGGAAACTCTTTATGAGTACCCCCGGGCCTAGGGAGGCCATTGTGGGGGTTATGTGGGAGTCACTCCTCGTCTACCACTCTCTCAGAGTGAGAGAGGGAGGGAGGAGCATACCCACTAAAACCTTCTCCGGCACTTTCCCGCTTATTACCAAATTGGGGGCGTCATGGGGTCGCAGAGCATTCTACCAGGACGCCCCCGGCAGCCCCGGTCAGCTTACGCCGGGGCACCCGCGCCTAGGGAGGGGAGCATCGCAAGCGCAACGAGCTCCCCCCAGACGTGCAGAGCCGTGCAATGTGGGCCCCTAACCCACTGGCTCTGCTAAGGGTTCAGGCGAGCAGCGAATTGTGCTCGCCTTCTTCCCACCCGCCTGCGCCGGAGCGGGTTCGCGTCGATGTTGTCCTCGCGCTCCCGCTCCGCTGCCTCTTTCTGCAGCATTATGCTTTCGCAGAAAGAGGCCACTGCCCGCCATTTGGTTTGGCTGCACAGCATAGTCGTGACTACACTGTGCAGCGAGAGATCTTGGCTGCCGATCTCCGCGGTCAGCCTTCCACGCTCTGCGTCCCAGCGACGACACGACTCGAAGGTGTGCTGAGCCGTGTCGTCTGGGCTACCACACTCATGACACTGGGGCCTGAGCTCTCTCTTGATGTTGTGCAGGTAATGACCGAAGCAGCCATGTCCGGTCATTACCTGCGTGAGCCTGTACGTCAGGACCCCGTGTTCCCTCTCTAACCACTGGTCAAGCGACGGGAGGAGTGCCCCTATGGTGCGAGTTCCATAGGGGGAGTCCTCCAAGTCGCTTCTCCAGCTCTCCCTCAGCCTCTCTGCGGCCAGTCGGCGCACACGATCGACCTCTACTGGGTCAGGTCGCTCCCCTCTCGTCCTGGCCTCCGCTGTCGTCCTGTATCGCTCTGCCAGAACCCGGGCGTCCAGCTCCCACGGAGGGGTGCAGGCGAGGAGGCAGGCTGCGGCAAATGACACCGTCGTGTACCCCCGGATAATTCGCTGGGCCACCACTCGTTGCGGCCTCCGGAGGAGGGACTTGTTTGCCCCGGTGAGCTGGTCGGCCCATATTGGCGCTCCGTATAGCGCCATGCTTCGGATCACGCCTGCAAAGAGGCGGCGACACGTGGTTTTCGGGCCCCCCACGTTAGGTAGCAGCCGACCCAGTGCTGACGCAGCGCCCGCAATACGGGGAGCAAGTCTCGCAAAATGCTCCCCGAAATCCCACTTTCTGTCCAGGGTGAGGCCCAGATACTTAATGTGGGCCTTAACCTGGACAGTCTCCCCTGCAACCGAGATTGTGGTTTCTGCGCCCATTCGCCAATTATGCCCTCCAAAGATGATGGCCTCGGTCTTCTCCAGGGAGACCTTTAGCCCAAGGAGCCCAATGCGGCCGACCGTTAGATCGGTTGCAACAGCCGCCCTCCTCAGTGTCTCCTCAGGGTCCCATCCCCGCACGGCCACCATCCTGTCGTCCGCGTAACATATGGTGATCATGCGAGGGAGTTGCGCTCCTCGAAGGACCCAGTCATACCCTAGGTTCCACAATAAGGGTCCAAGGACTGAGCCCTGTGGAACCCCACAGGCCACTTCACGGGCGCACTGACCTCCCTTCTGCTCGTACAGCACTCTTCGGTCCGTCAGGTAGCTCTCTAGCACTTTCTTTATGTAGCTAGGCACCCCGTGATAACAGAGTGCCTCCTTAATGACCGAATAGGGGAGTGTGCCAAAGGCGTTGGCGATGTCCAGAGACACCGCCACTACCCCTTCCCCTCTGTTTCCCGCGTAATCGCTGAAGTCCTTAAGGGAGCTCAGTGCGTCCATGGTGGACCGTCCCGCCCGGAATCCGT
Source organism: Apotomis turbidana (assembly GCA_905147355.2). NCBI lineage: Eukaryota > Metazoa > Arthropoda > Insecta > Lepidoptera > Tortricidae > Apotomis > Apotomis turbidana. The sequence continues at coordinate 12,559,552 of LR990306.1, read as the reverse complement.
ACTGTCCATCGCTTATGTTTGGGCCAGTGTTCTCCAGGTGCTGGTGGATGCGAGAGACGAGGATCCTCTCAAACATCTTCCCAGTCTCGTCCAGCAGCACCAGGGGGCGATATCCCGATGGGGAGTCCGGTGGACGACCTTCCTTCCGCAGGAGGCACAGCTTCCCCTCCTTCCAGCATTTCGGGAACCGACCCTCCCTCATGCAGTCCTCGAAGAGGTCCTTGAGGCGGTCCCCGAGGTGTTTCAGTGCTAGAGGAAGGATTTTTCCTGGCACTCCGTCCGGCCCTGGCGCCTTCCTGCAGGAACGAAGGGGATAAATGACCCTCTCCAGCTCGTCGTCTGTGATCGGTGGGACGTTAGTGGGGCCCTCTGGCTCCCCAGTGGGGACAGCCATGCGCGGAGGGACAAAGTCGGGCGCTGGTGGGAAGAGGCCATCGACTATCCTCGCAAGAAGGTCCGGCTGTAAGGAATCCGTGGGGGGAGCACGTTTCATTTTGTTGCGGACGATTTTGTATGGCCTCCCCCACGGATCCCGGTCCAGCATCGCCAGGAACTCTTCTCGCGCCTCGTCCTTCCTACGGGCAATGGCGACCTTGAGGGCGTCTTTCGCCTCTCTGAGGGCTATGTAGCTCTGTTCCTCCTCCTCCTCTGTGTGCCGCCTTCGTCTGCAGCGGGTGTAAGCACGCCGGGCACGGTTACTAGCGGCGCGGAGGGCCGCGATCTCCTGCGACCACCAGTAAACCTGCTTTTTAGCAGGGGTTCGCTTCCTCGCCCTGGGCATAGCAGCGTCGCATACCCGTGTTAGCGACGTACGGAAGGCCGCCGCTCTTTCTTCGACGTCCAGGTCTGCTGAAGGAGGAGGACACCACGCTTCCACCATGGCCGCTTCGTCCGCCACTTCACGGTCTAGGTTGGCAACTGACCACTTCGGGAAGCTCCTGCCGTTTCTGCCTCTTGTGCCCCGGTCTCCATTGCTGGGCGGCGTCACTTCTACTACTGGAGACACCCTCATCGTGATGTAACGATGGTCGGACAGTGTCTCAACGTCTACCAGGACACGCCAGTCGGAGATGCGCGCAGCAAGTGCAGGGGTCGCGAACGTAACATCCACAATGGATCCTCCCTGCCTGCGCACGCATGTGTTGGCGTTGCCCTGGTTGACAACCTCCAGTTCCATCGTCACCGCCCAGTCTCTCAGCGCTGCTCCCTTGGGGTCTGTATTGGGGCACCCCCACGCCGCGCTCTTGGCGTTGAGGTCCCCAAGGACCATTACGTGCTCTGAGTCAGCCGCCCGGATCACTCCTCCCAGCCTCGCGAGGAAGCGCTCGAACGCGTCAAGTGGCAGATTGGGAGAAAAATACGCCGCCACTAATGTATTTCCGCCCCATTTGGCAGCCACAAATCCCGCCCCGCGGTCCGTTCCAGTGAGAGGCGGGAGGTCGCCCGTCATCGGCACCATTATGGCCACTCTCTCATCCGCGGAACCAGTCCAGTTGTCCTGAGGAGGGACAAAGTATGGTTCTGCTATCACCGCTACGCTAATTCCCCACTCCGCTACCACCTGCATAAGTAGGTCCTGAGCGCGGGCGCAGTGGTTAGCGTTGCATAGCAGAATGTCTAAATAGCGTTGCTGTTGTGCTGGCATTAGACTTCCATACTCTGCCCCTCATTGTCCGGGTGATTGGCGTTCCCTTCGGGGGCTTGCTCGGTCCTTGTCGGGGCCTCTCTTCCTCTTGTCGCAGGTGGACAACACGATTTACCTCCCATTATATGATCTGCGGGGCGTTTGGCGTGGTGGCACACTGCGCAGAATGAGGGTGCATCACAATCCGCCTTTCGGTGGTCGGGCCGACTACACCTATAGCACAATGCACTCCGGTCAACCGGCGATGGGCAAAGTGCGCGCGTGTGTCCAATGCCCATACACCGGTAACATCGCATTGGTGTCCACTCCAGTACCTGTAGGTGCGCAGATGACCACCCTACCAGCAGGCGTCCCGTTGCTGCTAGCAGCTTGGCCGATGTGATCGGACACTCGACGATTGTTGAGCCTGTCCCGTTAGGACGTGCCTGTATGGCTCCCACTCTGACCTGCGCCGCCGAGCATTCTCCTTTAATGGACACTGCTTTCGCTACTGCCTCTGGAGTGACCGATTCGTCGAGTCCAGATACCTGGAGCTTCGCCATCTTCACTGGTCGGTACACCCTCGCGTCATTGCCCATTATTTCGCCCATCTTCCTGCACAGGTCATCAGCAATTCTGCCGTTGTCTGCTCCAGGCACCTCAATAACCCTGGCTCCAGCCGCTGTTTTGCGGATCCTTACATGCTCGATCCCCAGGTCTCCGAGGTTGAGCGATGTGGTAGCCTTGGTCATAACGGAGGCGTAGGTGGCCTCTGTCCCAGGCTTCAGCGCTACCACGATAGCAGCGGTGGTAGGCACGATGAGCTTTCGTGGGTCCTGCGGTGTCTTCCTAGCCCGGGCTTGCGCGGGCACAGGCTTAGGGTTGTTGGCCTTCTTCTTCCCCTTTTTGGCTACTACAGTCCATTGCAGGTGAGCAGGTGCTGCTTCGGATTGACTACCAACATGGCCGCTAGGCCCAGCTTGGTGAACTGTAGCGGGATCTTGCTGGGGTTTGGCTTTACCTTTTGCCTTTTGTTTGGTCCTCGGAGCAGGGGCAGATCTGGCAGGGGGCATAAGGTTCGACCCTGTAGCACCAGACTTTGCCGGTTTAGCTGCTGGTGCATTTGTCGTTGTGGACGCAGCGGCTTGATTCCCCTTAGCTTTGGGCCTGCTAGCAGGAGGGTCTGTCCGCATGCGATCTGCGGCCAACGGCGGGCGAAGAATCGGTGCAGGCGGGAGAAGACTCTTGACCTCGTCAAGTCTCGCGTTGACCATGTCTCCTAACGAGACAAAGAGTTCCCTGGTCAATTGCTCTTTGAAGTCGTTTAGGGCATCGGTCACTGACGCCAGGATTTGGTTGTCAACGACACGAGGGGCCAGCGCAGTGTCAGTTCTGCGGTCTGAGAACGCTGTTCGTAGCGCCTTAGTCTCTTTCCGCAGATGAGACAGCTCCTCCTTCATCCTCCTATTGTCGGCCTTGAGGGTACGGATCTCCTCTTCCTCTCCTCTGCCACCCAGGCGTTCGGCGGCCGCCAGTATGTCCTTGCATGCCTGGTACATACGGCTCTTGACCTTCCCGTTCAGGTTGCTAGATTTGGTCGCCTCCTCCAGGACCGTCTTAGCAGCTTTCCGCACAACCTGGATGTGGTCATCATCCGTGGCGACAGACGAGCTGCGGCTGCGGCTACGGCTTGATTCCATTCTCCCTCTGGAACCATCCATTTCAGCATCCCTTCTGTCCCGCCTCTTCCGTTGGTGGGTTTCCCTTCTATCGAGAGGAGAACACAGTTTCAGGCCCTCTCGGTACCTCTCGTGACCCATTTCCAGGTGGGCTTTTAGCTGCGCTCTTGCTGCGGCCATCCCACTGTAGTGGCCCTTCGACCCAGCGCCCTTGCCCCTGCGTGCAGTATTTATCTTGAGCCTGGGCTCCACATCGTCGGCGCCAGCCGTACGTGGTCTCTTACCTCCTCCTGGCCGCAAGGTATCCTCTCTTGTTGCCAGGCCAGCAATAACCGCTGGTGAGACACTCGGATTTTGGCCATCCGCGCATGCTCCCTCATTTGTGCCAAGGTCGCTAGTGTTGGAGTGCGACATCGGGTCACAGTCCTTCACTTTCCGATCTGCACACTCCTTATTGCGCAGACCCTCATGCTCGAGCCTCGTCAGCTCGATGCGCAATTCCGGCTGCACTATTGCGGCTCCCACCTCACTCAGCATTCCATCGGTTGCCGTGTTCCTTGCCGAGTCGTTACTTAAATCTAAACTTATACCTAGACTTTTTGGTTTCGAAATTTTGATTCCCACGATTGTGGGGGAAATACGTGGTCACTCCGGGTGGTGCCCCCTGCACCCGGAGAACCCTAATACCACTGGGAGGGCGGGCGATCTCCCAGGGTTGGCCGCTAACGACTGCGTTACCTACGCAGCCACTCCTAGGGGTGTCAATCGGGGACCTGCATTGCGCGCGAAGAACCGGAGTCTCCCTCCCACAGCCACCATTGGATGCCGAAAGCCCCCCGGGCGCGCCACGGATATGTGTGGCACCCGATGCGTGAGCCTCCTACCACGCTAACACCGCCGACCCGCCCAGAGGATGGATCTGCGTTTGGGTTTCTCAGAAACCCAATGCACAATCCTTCCAGGCAGATAGGCTGTGTCAGAGAAGCAGAAGGCTCCCTGACCAGGCAACACCACATACCCACAGCACGTCAAGGGCCCTTCCGATCTCCTCCAGCGCCCGCATGGCGAGAGAACCCGGAAGTTCGCGCGAAATACAGTGCCCCAATCGGCACCCCAGGAGAACCTCGACGCCACGAGCCCCAGCGCCGGGGTTAAGGGTTTTTTCAGAGGTTGTCTCCTCGCGGTCCGGCCAATGAAGGCAAGACCCCCGTTCCCGTTCCAAGCCGCGAGACGTGACCACGACACTCGAAACGGGGTTACGGGTCCGGCGGTGGCCCAGGCAGGATGAACCCACCAGTGCCTGCCCGACGGCATGGTTAGTGCTCGCCAGGCCCGCCCACACTTGGTTCGTCCACTGCGCCCTCTGCTATTCAGAGGGACGCGCGGAGAACCCTCCGGGGGACAACCGTCCCACCGCTCCTCCTCAAAGCCCGTCCACTGCGCCCTCTGCTACTCAGAGGGACGCGCGGAGAACCCTCCCGGGGACAACAGTCCCACCGCTCCTCCTCACCGCTCGTCCACTGCGCCCTCTGCTACTCAGAGGGACGCGCGGAGAGTCCCTCACGGGCCGAAGCCCCCCTTTCCCCCCCTGGGCCGAGGCCCCCCCGTTTCCCCCCCAGTGTTTGGTTCGCGGGACTACGTCCTACCCCGGCTCGACGTCAGCAGCCGGGGCGTTCCCCTATCCACCACCCGGGGACGCGCCACGTCGGGGTTCACCTCCCCGCCCACTCGGACAACCGAGCAGGTCCGTGGAACCTTTTTTTTTTTTTTTTTTTTTTGTTGACCCAGGAGAAATCCGTTATGGATCCCATCCAGCCCGGGAGGAGCCAGATGGGTATGTCCGACTCGCACAGACTAAAACTCCTGGGGTGTTCCTGCGCTCGCCTGTGGTCGAGGTTCTGGGAACGCTGTTGCACACAACCGGTACCCCGACAGCGCTGCCCGTATAGGCCCGCCTCCAGGGGTGGGGGCACAAATGCCTCCCTCCCACTTCACTGAGGGCACCCCAGAACACACATGGGGAGTCTTCCAGCTTGGGGTCTCCTACTGCGGGCAATGGTCTCCCGACCCATTACCCGCAGACCCTCGTTAGGGCGGCATCATTCGGCCTGCGTAAGCCAACCGCCGCCGGCCCAGCCTCCTGCGACGTTGAGGCAAAGCATTAGCGTCGTCCTCCCGTTCCCTTTCCTTCGCCTCTTTCTGCGACATGACGGTACTGCAGTATGCCGCAACAGCTGCCCATGCCTCTTCGCTTCCCACCATCTTCCTCACCACTGTTGGTAGCGAGAGGTCCACCCCGATAACCGTGGACAAGGCAGTGCGTGGTTCTTCCCATGCAGGACATTCCGCAAGCGTGTGCTGAGCGGTGTCCACAGCTCTCATTCCGCAGTGATGACACATTGGTGTCGGCTCTCTTGCCAGTATCTGGCATAGGTACTTGCCGAAGCAGCCATGGCCCGTCAAGATCTGCGTGAGATGGTACGTGGCTGCGCCATGTTTGCATTCGACCCATTCTTTGAGAACAGGCCGAATAGCAGCCACGAGTTCCCGGCTGGCTCCTGGGAGTCCCAGTCTATCCGACCACATCACGAATAGGTCGTCGCGGGCCTCTACGCTCCACTGCCGGACCTCTCGCGGATGGGGCCAGCTCTGTTCCTCTCGCGCTGCCATCATCCGCCAGTAGACCAAAGAATGGACCTCGGCTTCGAGGTCCCACGGCGGGCTACCAGCTAGTAGGCATGCCGCCGCGTGCGATACTGTACGGTACGCTCGGGCCGCCCTAAGTGCCATGGCCCGCTGCGGTCGTCGCAACAAGGCGACATTGCGTGGGCTCAGGGCGTCTGCCCATATCGGGGCTCCATAGAGAGCCATCGAGCACACCACGCCGGTGTACAGGCGGCGGCATACTCCTCCCGGCCCTCCCACGTTGGGCAGGATCCGTCCCAGAGCTCCAGCTGCAGCCACCAGTTTTGGGGCCAGGCGCCGGAAGTGCTCTTCAAACTTCCATCTGCCGTCGAGGACAAGTCCCAGGTACTTCATCGTCGACCCGACGGCAATGGCAGCTCCGCCCACTGTTATGGAGGATCCCGGCGGTGGTGCATTCCGCGGCCCATGAAAAACTAGGGCCTCTGATTTGTGGAGGGCCACCTCCAGACCCAACGCGCGGATTTTTTGCACCACTTGTGCTACACCTGCTGTGGCGAGGTAGGCCGCCTCTCGATGTGAGCTGCCACGGGCCGACACGAGGGTATCGTCAGCGTAGCAAGTAACACTGACCCCCCGCAAAGTGGCCCCGCGCAGCACCCAGTCATAGCCGATGTTCCACAGGAGTGGTCCTAGTACCGAGCCCTGTGGAACACCGCACGACATTGCACGTCTGCCCCATCCGTCCATAGTCGGGAAGGCGACCTCCCTTCCAGCAAAATAGTCGCCAATAGTGTTCTGCAGGTATTTTGGCACATTATGGTACCGCAGCGCCACCCTGATTGTCTCCCAGGGCAGGGTATTAAAAGCATTAGAGATATCCAGTGACACCGCCATTAATACTCCACCCTGGGAGACCTCCGCCTCTGCCAGATCTCTTACGCGGGCAATAGCGTCCAATGTTGACCGCCCGCGGCGAAATCCATACTGCCACTCACTTAACCCGGGCTCCATGGAGCTGAGGAGGCGGGCAGCCATCACACGCTCGAAGAGCTTGCCGATCTCGCCAAGGAGCACAATGGGGCGATAGGCCGACGGCTGATCGGGTGGGCGCCCCTCCTTTCGGAGAAGCACCAGCTTGCCCGTTTTCCACCTATGCGGAAATCGCCCCTGCTCAAGGCACGCGGTGAAGATAGCCCTGACCTTGTCTCCTATCTCGCCCAGTGCGACTGCTAAGGCTCGTCCCAGTATTCCGTCAAGGCCAGGTGCTGCCTTTTTCGACCGCATCTTCAGAACGGCTGCACTCAGTTCCGCCTCTGTTACGGGGGGGGCGTCCTCTTCAGCTAGCCGCGGTCTGATGGTAGCCGCCATAGGAGGTGGTACGAATTCGCCGCGGTCAGGGAATAGCGTTCCGATAACTTGCTCCAGGAGATCTGGCTGGAGACTACTGGTCAGGGGAGGAGCCCAAGGTCGGAGCTTTTGTCTCACGGCCCGATATGGTCTGCCCCACGGATCTCTATCCAGAGTCTCCAGCCATTCCCTCCATGACGCCTCTTTGGCCTGCGCTATGGCTGTCTGCAGTGTTTTGCATGCGGCCCTGTAGGTGTCATAGAGCGCATCCTCCTCGACTCTGTCTCGGATTCTTCTTCTCCTGTATCTCGTGTACTGACGGCGCGCAGACACGCAATCGATCCGCAGTCGGCGGAGTTCCGGTCGCCACCAGTACACTTGTCGTCTTGGGGATACAGGCTTTGCTCTTGGCATAGATGCGTCAGAGATTCGTGTCAAGGCGGCGGCTAGGTGATCGGTCTCTTGGTCGATTTGGACCACTGGGTCAGGGCTGGTTCCCCAGGATTCGACAATTGCCGCCTCTTTGGCAATCTGCCCAGCGCGGGCCATCCCCATCCGACGGTCTGTTTTCACCCGGTAGAGGAGTGGGGCACGCCGACACACTGAAACGAATGTATCGGTGATCTGACAAGGTCTCGGTGTTTGCCAGTACTCTCCATTCGTGAACACGGCGGGCCAGGGCGTGGGTCGCGAACGTTACGTCCACGATCGATTCGCCCTGCCGCCGCACACACGTACTTTCCGAACCTCGATTGAGAATAGTCAGCTCCAGCGCCACTGCCCACTCCTCTAACACATCCCCACGCGCATCTGTTGCAGGAGATCCCCACGCAGTTGACTTGGCGTTGAAGTTTCCTGCAACTATGACAGGGGTTGGACGTACCTGCACAACTAAGGCTCCTATTTCCACCAGAATTTGTTCGAAGTCGGCAAGGCTGCGATTAGGCGAATAGTATACCCCGATAATTGCTACGTCCGCCATCGCCACCAGTACATACCCCCGACCCTTTGTGACTCTTTCGTGGGAGGGGGTTATGATGGCCACCGTTTCCTCACTGTCACTCAGCACTGGCTGGGGCAAGGATCTGTCGGGGAGCCACAGTGGCGGCAATCCGGGTGGAGCTTGAGCTGCACACTCGCTGGTGTGTCCGATCGTCCGGTTGGCACTCCTCGAATTCCCCCCCCCCTTAGTAATAGCAGTTGTAGCACCCGATGGAAAAGTAGCGAAAAGAGGGCATCGCGAGGAGACACGCGAAAAAAGACTCCAAGGCAAAAAACAGGCCTCAAAGGGTGGCCCCACCCAAAAGAGGGCGCCCACAGCCACACAGCGGTCCACAAAAGATCTCCGACCCACTTCTTCCATCGGCGGGCAAAAGAAAGGCAGCCCGTAGTTACTAAGAATGCATGCATCAGTAGTCCCTATCCAAAAAATTAAGTTAAGTAAATAAATGTTAGAATAAGTACGGGCAAAGGACAGGCATGGAGAGACCGGCAACGGTATCACCATGCTTGTCCCGAGCACCCCGCGGGAACCAAACGGGAGTCTCTCTCTCGGCCTTGCAGCATTGGCTGAGGCAAGGACCCAGCGGGTAGTTAAGTATCCTGTCTTCTTCCCCCCTCCACCACCTCTTTTGAACGAAAGTTTGTAAACAACAGTAAAAAACAGAGAGCGATGCAAAGAATGCGGGTTAAGGTTTTTAGCCGGTAAGAGTCCGGCACTGTCTGGGCCTCCCTTCCCAGTCGCCCATGATGGGTTTTCCTTAAACCGCACTCTTTGTGTCTTTTGAAAATTTTTGAAACGTAAATAAAAGCAAGGACTCTCGTCTTTGGCCCCTCAGGCAAAACTCCCCAAAAAAAAAAAAAAAAACCTAACCTAACCTAACCTAACCTAACCTAACCTAACCTTTTTTTTTTTTTTTTTTTTTTTTTTTTTTTTTTTTTTTTTTTTTTTTTTTTCCTACGACGGAGTCACGGGAACGCTTTCGCACACTACCGCGACTCCGCCAACAGCTGCCTCTTCATGGCCCGTCTATGTCGTAGGGATGGGGTCCCTTTCCCGCCGTTTGTGGGCGTGTCCAGACACCTGACACGCCCTCCAACTCGGGGACCAACTTTGTTGGGCGACAGCCATCCCCGAGGCTGTCACCCGAAGGTCCTCTTTTTAGGGTGGCAGGCGGCGATCATGTGCCAGTCGTCTGCGCCCAACACGCCTGCGGCGCCGTAGGTCGGATGCCACATTGTCCTCCCTGGCCCGCTCAGCCGTCTCCTTTTGCCGCATCACTTCCTCGCAAAAGGAGAGTACTGCCTGCCATGCCCTGTCACTGTCAACCATGGATCTGACCACGGCAGGCAGTGAGAGGTCGTTTCCGATGGTAGCCACTAAGCTGGCCCGCTGCTGCGCCCAGGCTGGGCACGCCTCTAAGGTATGCTGCGCAGTGTCTTGCACGCACCCGCACTCATGGCACTCTTCTGTCGGCTCTCTTCCGGCAATTATGTGCAGGAACCTCCCAAAGCAGCCGTGCCCTGAGAGTACCTGCACGAGCCGAAAGGTGAGCGCGCCATGCTCTCGGTCCAGCCACTGAGGTAAAACTGGCCGGACCGCCTCCACCGTCCGGATGCCTGCACTGGGATGTGCCAGCCTCTGCCCCCACTCCTCAATCGCCTCACAGCGGAGCTCCTCCCGCTTGGCTAGGACCTCTTGCGGTGCCGGCCAGAGGTCGCTTGCTCGCGCCTCCTCACGCCAGAAAAAGGCTGACGCAAGGGCTCTCGCGTCCAGGTCCCATGGGAGCGACCCAGCCAGCAGACATGCTGCCTCTGCAGAGATCGATCGATAGCCCCGTATCGCCCTTGTCGCCATCACCTGCTGCGTTTGACGCAGTATGAGGGTAATTTGACGGTCGAGAGCGTCGGCCCACACTGGGGCACCGTACAGGGCCATCGATCGAACAACGCCCATGTATAGGCGCCGACAGGAGCTTCTTGGCCCTCCCAGATTCGGGAGTAACTGCCCAAGAGCAGCGGCTGTGCCTAGCAGCTTGGGTGCCAGACGCTGAAAATGTGCCCGGAATGTCCACCGGCTGTCGAGTACAATGCCCAGGTACCGCATCGTCGACTCGACAGCGATCCGGACCCCTCCTACCACAATGTGCGCACCGGCTGGAGGTGCTTTCCGAGGGCCATGGAAGCAGATGGCCTCGGATTTGTTTAGAGCGACCTCCAGTCCAAGCCGTCTAATTCGACACACCACTTGCGCGACACCTGCCGTCGCTAACACGCAGGCGTCCCCGAAGGACGCGCCGCGAGCTGTCACCAGCGTGTCATCTGCGTAGCAGGTGACTCCCACTCCTCGCAGGTTTACTCCGCGCAGCACCCAGTCATATCCGATGTTCCACAAGAGTGGTCCAAGGACTGACCCCTGTGGAACACCGCATACCATCTGCCGCTGGCCCCACTCCTCTCGCCCCGGGAAGGCAACGTACCTCTCAGATAGATAGGCCTGTATTATTCCACAGAGGTGTTTGGGCACTTGGTGGAAAGAGAGCGCCTCAATTATGCAGCGCCAGGGGAGGGTATTGAAGGCATTTGCGATGTCAAGGGATACCGCCAAGACTGCATCGCCCCCGGCCACGGCCTCGTTCGCCAGCTCTTTCACCCGTGAGATCGCATGGACTGTGGAGCGCCCGCTGCGGAATCCGTACTGGCAGTCAGCCAGGTTTGGGCCTACCCCGTCGAGATGCTTGATCAGGCGGTTCGCGATAATTCGCTCGAAGAGCTTGCCTACCTCATCAAGCAACACGATCGGGCGGTAGGCCGACGGTGAGTCCGACGGGCGCCCTTCCTTTTTAAGCAGCACCAGTCGGCCTGTCTTCCACGCGCTGGGAAAACGGGATTGTTCCAAACAGGAACTGAACAACCGTCTCAGCCTCAACTCTAGGGCGTCCATGGCTAGTACCCATGCCCGTCCAGGTATGCCATCGGGTCCGGGGGCAGTGTTTTTTGTCCGGAGCCGCACAACCGCAGCGGCCAACTCACTCTCGGTGACCGGTGGCACCTCGACCTCCTCCTGCCTGTCTCCGCCTGATGGTGCCATTGCTGGTGGTTCCGGAGGCGCTCTGTGTGGAAACAGGGCTGCCACTACTGCGTCCAGGAGTTGGGGTTGGAGGCTCTGCGTTAGTGGGGGGGTCCAGGGCCGGAGCTTTTGCCTCACTAGCTTGTACGGCCTCCCCCACGGGTCTCTGTTAAGGGTCTCCAGAAACTCCTCGCGAGATCGCTCCTTGGCTCTACCGATGGCAGATGAAAGTGCCGTCTTCGCGCTTTTGTAAAGCGTGTACAGCCCTGTTTCCGCTGCTAGATCGCGATGCGCGCGCCGTCTCTGCCGTGTGTATTGGCGTCTCGCAGCTACGCATTCGTCGCGTAACTGCGTGAGCTCTACGGACCACCAATAAACACAGCGCTTCGGAGGTTGGGCCTTGACCCGCGGCATTGCGGCATCGCAGATCTCTGTCATACCCTTCTGGAAACCTAACCTAACCTAACCTAACCTAACCTAACCTAACCTAACCTAACCTAACCTAACCTAACCTTTTTTTTTTTTTTTTTTTTTTTTACGTGGGGGAAATGCCTTATGCATACCCGTCCTCTGAGGGGGTGAGGACGGGTTATGTCGGACTCGCACCGACTAAAACCTACCACGATCGTTCGCCACTGCCGTTGGGGGGGTGCCATGGGGTCGCGAGCATTCTACCACGACACCCCCCGGCTGCCCTGCCCAGGGGCTCCCGCGCCAAAGGAGGGAGGGAAGACGCTGGAATCCCTCCCCCAGCCGTGTGGAATCTGTCGTTGTGGGCCCCTCACCCACGAACTCCACTAGGGGATTTGGCGAGCAGCAAATTGGGCTCGCCTCCTCCCCACACGTCTGCGCCGGATCGGGAGCGCATCTGCCCTCTCTTCGCGCTCCCGTTCCGAGGCCTCCTTCTGTGCGATGACGGACTCGCAGAAAGAGGCCATTGCTTCCCAGGATCTCTCGCTCCTCAGCATGGCCGCCACGACGTTGTGGAGCGAGAGATCACCCACTCCGAGGGCGCCGACCAAATTACGGCGTTCCTCGACCCAGCGATCGCACACCTCTAGGGTGTGCTGGGCGGTATCGTCTGGGTCACCGCACTCGTGGCAGGCCGGGCTGGCCTCCCGCCCGATTCTGTGCAGGTAATGACCGAAGCACCCGTGTCCGGTCATTACCTGCGCCATCCTGAAGCCAACGCTCCCGTGTGCCCGCTCCAACCAGTGGTCGAACGACGGGAGGAGTGCCCCTATGGTGCGGACTCCATAGGGGGAGTCCCCCAGGTCGTTTTTCCACCGGTCCCTCGTCCTCCGTTGCGCTTGGCGGCGCTCTTCTCTCAGCTCTTCGGGAGCGGAGAACTCGTTCACGGCCCTTCGCCTCACACGCTCCCTATACGTCTCTGCGAGCACCTGAGCATCTAGCTCCCAGGGTGGGGTGCCCGCTAGTGCACATGCTGCTGCCCACGCCACCGTACAGTAGGCCCTCGCCACACGGATGGCCACCACCCTTTGCGGCTTTCGCAGGTAGCCCCTATTGGCTGCATTGAGCCGATCGGCCCAGATCGGCGCGCCGTATAGGGCCATGCTGCGGGATACACTCGCGTATAGGCGGCGACACGGCGCGCTGGGTCCTCCCACGTTCGGCAGCAGCCTGCCAAGTGCTGATGCCGCTGCGATGATTCGAGGAGCAAGTTGGCAGAAGTGCTCCTCGAAGTTCCATCTGCGGTTCAGGTGGATGCCCAGATATTTGATGTGGGCCTTCACCTGGACCGCTTCTCCACCCACGGGGATGACGGTCGCGGCGGGTGGCCGCCAGCCTCTGCCCCCGAAAATAATGGCGTCGGTCTTTGACAGGGCCACCCGCAGCCCCAGTAGCTCTATGCGGGTGACCATCAGGTCTGCCGCGACTGCCGCCCTCCGCAGAGCCTCCTCCATTTCCGCTCCCCGGACGGCCACCATTGTGTCATCCGCATAACAAATGACGGTCATCCTGGGGAGCAGGACCCCTCTTATCGCCCAGTCGAACCCAATGTTCCATAAGAGGGGCCCAAGCACGGAGCCTTGGGGGACTCCGCACGCCATCGGCCGCTCACACCGCCGCTCGCCCCGCTCTTCGTATAGCACTACTCTCTGCGTGAGGTAGTGCTCTATGACCCGGATCAGGTAGAAGGGCACCCCGTGGTAACGGAGCGCTTCCATGATCACCGTGTACGGGAGGGAGCCAAAGGCGTTGGCTATGTCGAGGGACACCGCCACTACTCCCTCCCCCCGCCCCGCAGCGTATTCATGGAATGCCCGTAGGGCACCCAGGGCGTCGATCGTTGAGAGCCCCCTTCGGAAGCCAAACTGGCGGTCCGACAGATTCGGCCCCGGTCCTTCTAGATGCTGGATGATCCGGGAAGCGATAATGCGCTCGAACATCTTCCCGGTCTCATCCAGCAGGACTATCGGCCTCCACCCCGAAGGGGAGTCTGCCGGCCGGTTCTCTTTGCGGAGGAGGCAGAGCTTGCCTTCTTTCCAACATCTCGGGAACCGCCCCACCTCCAGACAGTCGTCAAAGAGGTCTTTGAGGCGGTCCCCGAGGTGCGTCAGCACCACCGGCAAGATGCGGCCGGGCACGCCGTCCGGGCCAGGGGCCTTTTTACAGCCCTGCAGGCGGTGGATCGCGCACCCCATCTCACCGTCCGTCACCGGTGTCACGACGACCGGTTCCATTAGCTCCTCCGGGGGGGCGGCCATGCAGGGGGGGGTGAAGTCCGGTGCCGGTGGAAATAGGCCCTCCACCACTCTGCCGAGGAGTTCCGGGTCCAGGGAATCCATGCCGGGGCCGCGGCGTAACTTATTACGGACGGCTTTGTACGGCCGTCCCCATGGGTCCCTGTCCAGTGTTGCTAGGAACTCCTCGTACGCAGAGTCCTTCGCCTTCGCGATTGCTGCGGAGAGGGCCGCCTTGGCCTGTTTGAGGGCCTCGTACAGGAGCTCCTCCTCCTCCGCAGTGTGGCTCCGTCGCCGCCTGCATCGGGTGTATGCCCGTCTGGCACTGTTACTAGTGAGGCGGAGGGCCGCAACCTCCTCTGTCCACCAGTACACCCGGGGCTTCGCAGGCGGCCGCCCCACCCTCCGCATGGCGGCGTCACACACTGAAGTGAGTGACGCCCGGAACTGCGCTGCCCTCTCTTCCACATCAGCAGCCCGGTCTGGTGGAGGGGTCCGCCAAACCTCCACCATCGCCGCTTCCTCCGCCCTGTCCCTGTCCATAGTTTGGAGGCTCCACCTGGGGAATCGGACCTGGCATCTTGGGTCCCTTGGAGCTTGCGCCGGGGCTGTCAACGGCTCGGAGACCCTCATCCTGATATACTTGTGGTCGGAGAGGGTCTCCGTGTCCACCAGGACCCGCCAGTCCGATGTCCTTCCCACGACGGCAGGGGACGCAAATGTTATATCTACTATAGATCCCCCCTGCTGGCGCACACAGGTATGGTTGGTGCCCTGGTTTAGGACCTCCAGCCCAGTTCTCACCGTCCATTCCCAGAGGATGTCCCCTCTAGCGTCCGTTGCCGGGGATCCCCACGCCCTGCACTTGGCGTTGAGATCCCCCAGCACCATCACTGGTGTCGCTGCAGCCCTCCCGACCACCCTCCCGAGCCTCGCGAGGTATTGCTCGAATTCTAACAGCGGCCGGTTGGGGGAGAAGTACACTGCTATTAGTGTTATGTCTCCCCATTTGGCCGCTGCGTACCCAGGTCCGCTCTCAACTTTTGAGAGTGGAGGATGGCCCATTGGTGGGACCACGACCGCTACCAGTCCGTCTGCGTCTCCGACCCAATTAGGTTGGGGAGGGGCAAGATACGGCTCCGCCACGGCTGCAACGCTAATGCTCCATTCCGCCATGTGTTGCATCAGAAGATCCTGTGCTCTGGCGGAGTGGTTTAGGTTGCACTGCAACACTTCGTGGATTAGTTGCCTATGTTGTGCTGGCATTACTGGTCCATATCTTGCTCCTCACTGTGGGCCGGGGGCTCTTTTCCCTCCGAGGTGTCTTGGGGCCTGGCAGTTGCCGGTGCTCCAGAGGGAGCAGGCCTTCCCCTTGTCCATGGGGGGGTGCACGACGGTCCCCCCATCAGATGTCCGGCTGGTAGCTTGGCGTGGTGGCATACAGCACACCACGGTTTCTCTACCTCGCACTCCCTGGCCGTGTGGCCGGCCTTACCGCACCGGTAACATAGGCCGCTCCTGTCTACAGGTGAGGGGCAGAGTGCACGGGTATGTCCCGTCCCCATGCACCTGTAGCATCTCATGGGCAGCGGGTCGAGGGCCTCGACTCTGGCCGACGTCCACCCTAATAAGAGCCGTCCAGCAGTGATGATGGTGTTGGCCACTGTTACTGGGCAGACAGCTATGACTGACCCAGTGTGATTCGGTGCCAAGCGGATTCTCCCCATCCGAATCTGTCCCGTTGGGCAACCCCCCTTTGCTGCGACGGCTGCTTGGACGGCCTCCGCCGTGACGGATTCGTCGAAACCGGACAGTCGGATTTCGGCAGTCTTGACCGGCCTGTGCACGTCCGCAACTTCACCTACGAGGGTCCGAAGCTTGTCGGCTAAGCTATCCGCCATGGGGCCACTGTCAGCCCCGGGGACCTCAATAAGTCGGGCGCCCGCCGCTGTACTTCGCACTTTTACCGTTTCCAGGCCCAGTTCCGCCAGTTTAATAGTGGTGGCCATCCCCATTACCGATTTGTAGTCGGTATTAGCTCCCGGTTTCAGGGTGACCACTACCGCAGCGGACTTGGGTGCGGCAAGATGTTTCCCTCGTGCGGATTGCTTCGGCTTTGGAGGTGGCACCGAGGATGCTGCCGGAGTCGGGGCAACCGTCACCTGGGCAGCCTTCTTTTTTCCCTTCCTTTTGACGACCTGCGTCCAGGTGTCTGGAGCGGAGGACGTGGGCTCTCCTGACTTTTGCACAGGGGTCGCCTGTGCAGTAGCTTCTCTCGACCTCTTCTCGGTCTGACGCTGGACCGAGGTCGTTTGGGAGGTTGAGGGGCGTGCCTCCTTCGTGGTTTTCGTCGGGGGACGGCTTGCCTTCGCAACGGCTTCGGTCCTCATGTCCGCCACCAGTGGAGGGCGGAGGATGGGCTCCGCAGGGAGCCTACGCTCCAGCTCGCCGATCCGGGCATTTACCATGTTGCCCAGCGACACGAAAAGGTCCCTCTTCAGCTCTTCCAGAAGGTCTGGCAGGTTCGTGTCCTGGGCATAAGTGCCTCGCGGCGCTCTCGGACGAGGCGGGAGCTCCCGTTCGGAGAAAGAGGTCCGGAGTGCCTTCGCCTCTTTTTGCAGGTCCGCAATGTGTTGGCGCATCCGCTTATTCTCCGTCTTGAGCTTTCTAATTTCCTCCGCTTCCTTCGAGGCCCGCATTAGGTCTGCAACCTCGAGAATTTCGTTGCAGGCCAGCTTCATGCGGCCGTGCACGTCCCCCTTCAAGTTGCCGGACCTCCTTGCCTCTGTGAGGACCGCGTTGGCACACCTTCTTAGCGCATCCGCGCAATCCTCGTCCACCTGGTTGAGATCCAGTACCGGACTTTGCTCCTTTGTGCCGCCTTTGCCCGTTCGCTCTGATCGCGGGGTCATAGAGGGGGGATTGGCCAGATAATTCTCGGCCCCCTCCGGCTCCCATTCATGGTCTTCCTCCGCGTTTTTGAGCTTGGCTTTCGCGGAGCTCAGCCCAGTGTAAGCCCCCCTTGCCATGGGAGGGCGACCTCTGCAAGCAGTGTTAATTTTTGCCCCAACACTATGGGCTGCCTCCTCTTCGTCCTCGTCCGAGCTACGGAGGTTTCTAGGCCTCTTGGCACCAGACGCACCCTCGTTCTCCTCACCTCCCTGCGCTACCTCCACCACCGCAGCCTCCTCAGACATCACCGGGTCAGCAGAGGTCATCCCTTCGGCCCGACAACGGTCCCCGGATCCCAGGGCCAGCTTGGGGTCGTTCCAGGTAATTCCCAGGGCACCCACGTTAATGTTTTCGACCCGCGTCAGCTCAACGCGCAGTTGCGGTAGTGTTGATTGCGCGTTCAGCTGACGCACTGCTGCTCTGTCGACTCCATCCCCTCTCCTCGGTGACCGTGCTAGGGACCTCTGAGGGCGGAAAATCTCCTCCTCGTCCCTTGCGTCCAGCCTTCTGTCCACGCCAGAGTTGTTGGCTTCGGCGCGCGCCATCAGGGCGCCCGCTTCCACCGCTGTATTAACAATATCCAAACGTTGTGCATCATCAGGTCCTTGTCCGTTATCAATTTTAGATTTTCTAATTTTGATCCCACGAGAATGGGGGAAGAGCAGTCCACCCAGGCGGAGCCCCCTGCACCTCGGTAACCCTATTACCACTGGGGGGTCGGGCAGTACCCCAGGGTAGGCCACTAGCTGCTGGAATACCCTCCAGCCACTCTCAGAGGGTGAGAACAGGCACGGGCCCCAGCACGCCCAGTCCGGACAAGACCCCCCACCCCAACACAAGCCCACCCAGGCAGAACCCCTCGCTGTGCCCAGGATCTGCGCAACCTCCAGGACAACGATTCCCCCACTCCCCCGACACTGACCCCGAACTAGGGAGATTATACGCGTCCTCCATTTCCTCATGAAATGGGAGGACGCAATCTACCCCAACTCAAAGAGCAGTGCCTGGCGGGTGGAAGGTTCGCGGGTCCAGAGGCTGCTCACATCCGCAGCACACGAGGGGCCACTCGGGCAGACTATAGTGTCAGGGCGAACGAACCCTGTCCAGGCTACGCGCGCAGCAAGCCCGGTCCTGTTGGCCCCCTCCGTCGAGTTTCCCGACGCCATGTACCGCAACGTCGGGAATTGGGGATTTTTTATAGAGGTTGTCTCCTCGCGGTCCGGCCAGTAAAGGCAAGACCCCCGCTCCCGTTCCAAGCCGCGAGACGTGACCACGACACTCGAAACGGGGTTACGGATCCGGCGGTGGCGCGGGCAGGATAAGCCCCCCAGCGCCTGCCCGACGGCATGGTTAGTGCTCGCCAGGCCCGCCCTCCCTTGGTTCCTCCACTGCGCCCTCTGCTACTCAGAGGGACGCGCGGAGAACCCTCCCGGGGACAACAGTCCCACCGCTCCTCCTCACAGCTCGTCCACTGCGCCCTCTGCTACTCAGAGGGACGCGCGGAGAACCCTCCCGGGGACAAAAGTCCCACGACTCCTCCTCCGACCTCGTCCACTGCGCCGTCTGCTACTCAGAGGGACGCGCGGAGAGTCCCTCCCGGGCCGGAGCCCCCCTTTCCCCCCCTGGGCCGAAGCCCCCCGTTTCCCCCCCAGTGTTTGGTTCGCGGGACTACGTCCTACCCCGGCTCGACGTCAGCAGCCGGGGCGTTCCCCTATCCACCGCCCGGGGACGCGCCACGTCGGGGTTCACCTCCCCGCCCACTCGGACAACCGAGCAGGTCCGTGGAACCTAACCTAACCTTTTTTTTTTTTTTTTTTTTTTTGACCCAGAGAAATGCATTGAATTGCATACCACTACGTAATATGAGACCCTCGGGGGTAGAGTCAGACATTACGCATTGGTTATGTGGGGCTCTCTAGTCCGCGAAGGACTAGCCTACCCACTAAAACTCTGGGATGCTGCCAACCCGTGCCGTAGCGGTGATGCCATGGGATCGCGAACATGTCACCACGACACCACCGGCACTTTCGCCCTAAGGCGAACCCTCACCGAAAGACACACTGTAGCATAGCAGTGTGCCTCACCCTCACCTACTTCCCCAAGCCCCCAGGAAGCGGGGACCGCCACCGACACACGGTGCTTCGGTCCCACCCTCCTTGCTGAGGGAGGACAAAAGCCCCTACCCCTCAGCCGGCCATGGGAGGACAAACGCCCCTACCCCACGACCCCCTCTCCACGTCCCATATACAGCCGTGAACTCTGCTGCTGCAGAGACACGCTGAGGGACCCTCTGGAAGCTAGGACCGCCACCGACACACGGTGCTTCGGTCCCAGCCTCCTGGCTGAGGGAGGACAAACGCCCCTACCCCCCAGCCGGCCGTGGGAGGACAAACGCCCCTACCCCACGACCCCCTCTCCACGCCAAGGGAGGACAAATGTCCCTACCCCTCGGCCCGTCACGGGAGGACAAACGCCCCTACCCCTCACCTAACCACGGGAGGACAAAAGCCCCTACCCCGTGGGTTCCCTCCCCAGGTGCCGACTGATGTCCCGTCCCACGCGAATCCCAGAAACTCGGCCCCCGCAGATGCCGTCAGAAGCCGGAAACCCCCCAGATGTGTCACAGGCATGCATGACACCTGATATGTGATCCTCCCGCCTCGCTAATACAGCCGACCCGCCTGGGGAATGGATTTGCGTTTTCGATTTCTCAGAAATCGAAATGCACAATCCTTCCTGGCAGGTAGGCAGTATCAGAGGAGCAGGAGGCTCACTAGCCAGGCAGTCACCCACAGCTACGACACATCGAGAGTCCTTCCGACGTCCTCCAACAACCGCAAGGTCAGAGCCCCCAGGACCCACGCAGGCCGAAGCCACAAACCAGCACCTGTCTCCCCCGCCCGTCTTGGCCCGTAGGCCCCCTCCCTGGTGTCTCTTGGCTTCCCCGCGCGCACAACGCAGGTACTGAGCCCCCCCACCACGACAAGGTGGACACCTTCGGGGGGAACCTAACCTAACCTAACCTAACCTAACCTAACCTTTTTTTTTTTTTTTTTTTACCCAGAGAAATGCATTGAATTGCATACCACTACGTAATATGAGACCCTCGGGGGTAGAGTCAGACATTACGCATTGGTTATGTGGGGCTCTCTAGTCCGCGAAGGACTAGCCTACCCACTAAAACTCTGGGATGCTGCCAACCCGTGCCGTAGCGGTGATGCCATGGGATCGCGAACATGTCACCACGACACCACCGGCACTTTCGCCCTAAGGCGAACCCTCACCGAAAGACTCACTGTAGCATAGCAGTGTGCCTTACCCTCACCTACTTCCCCAAGCCCCCAGGAAGCGGGGACCGCCACCGACACACGGTGCTTCGGTCCCACCCTCCTTGCTGAGGGACGACAAAAGCCCCTACCCCTCAGCTGGCCATGGGAGGACAAACGCCCCTACCCCACGACCCCCTCTCCACGTCCCATATACAGCCGTGAACTCTGCTGCTGCAGAGACACGCTGAGGGACCCTCTGGAAGCTAGGACCGCCACCGACACACGGTGCTTCGGTCCCAGCCTCCTGGCTGAGGGAGGACAAACGCCCCTACCCCCCAGCCGGCCGTGGGAGGGCAAACGCCCCTACCCCACGACCCCCTCTCTACGCCAAGGGAGGACAAACGCCCCTACCCCTCGGCCCGCCACGGGAGGACAAACGCCCCTACCCCTCACCCAACCACGGGAGGACAAAAGCCCCTACCCCGTGGGTTCCCTCCCCAGGTGCCGACTGTTGTCCCGTCCCACGCTAATCCCAGAAACTCGGCCCCCGCAGACGCCGTCAGAAGCCGGAAACCCCCCTGACGTGTCACAGATATGCATGACACCTGACATGTGATCCTCCCGCCTCGCTAATACAGCCGACCCGCCTGGGGAATGGATTTGCGTTTTCGATTTCTCAGAAATCGAAATGCACAATCCTTCCTGGCAGGTAGGCAGTATCAGAGGAGCAGGAGGCTCACTAGCCAGGCAGCCACCCACAGCTACGACACGTCGAGAGTCCTTCCGAAATCCTCCAGCAACCACAAGGTCAGAGCCCCCAGGACCCACGCAGGCCAAAGTCACCAGCCAGCACCTGTCTCCCCCGCCCGTCTTGGCCCGTAGGCCCCCTCCCTGGTGTCTCTTGGCTTCCCCGCGCGCGCACAACGCAGGTACTGAGCCCCCCCACCACGACAAGGTGGACACCCTCGGGGGGGAACCTAACCTAACCTAACCTAACCTAACCTTTTTTTTTTTTTTTTTTTTTTTTTTTTTTTTTTTTTTTTTTTTTTTTTTTTTTTTTTTTTTTTTTTTTTTTTTTTTTTTTTTTACCCAGAGAAATGCATTGAATTGCATACCACTACGTAATATGAGACCCTCGGGGGGAGAGTCAGACATTACGCATTGGTTATGTGGGGCTCTCTAGTCCGCGAAGGACTAGCCTACCCACTAAAACTCTGGGATGCTGCCAACCTGTGCCGTAGTGGTGGTGCCATGGGATCGCGAACATGTCACCACGACACCACCCGCACTTTCGCCCTAAGGCGAACCCTCACCGAAAGACACACTGTAGCATAGCAGTGTGCCTAACCCTCACCTGCTTCCCCAAGCCCCCAGGAAGCGGGGACCGCCACCGACACACGGTGCTGCGGTCCCACCCTCCTTGCTGAGGGAGGACAAAAGCCCCTACCCCTCAGCCAGCCATGGGAGGACAAAAGCCCCTACCCCACGACCCCCTCTCCACGTCCCATATCAGTCGTGGACTCTGCTGCTGCAGAGCCACGCTGAGGGACCCTCTGGAAGCTAGGACCGCCACCGACACACGGTGCTTCGGTCCCAGCCTCCTGGCTGAGGGAGGACAAACGCCCCTACCCCCCAGCCGGCCACGGGAGGACAAACGCCCCTACCCCACGACCCCCTCTCTACGCCAAGGGAGGACAAACGCCCCTACCCCTCGGCCTGCCACGGGAGGACAAACGCCCCTACCCCATGACACCCTCTCCACGCCAAGGGAGGACAAAAGCCCCTACCCCTCGGCTCGCCACGGGAGGACAAACGCCCCTACCCCTCACCCAACCACGGGAGGACAAAAGCCCCTACCCCGTGGGTTCCCTCCCCAGGTGCCGACTGATGTCCCGTCCCACGTGAATCCCAGAAGCTCGGCCCCCGCAGATGCCGTCAGAAGCCGGAAACCCCCCAGATGTGTCACAGGCATGCATGACACCTGATATGTGATCCTCCCGCCTCGCTAATACAGCCGACCCGCCTGGGGAATGGATTTGCGTTTTCGATTTCTCAGAAATCGAAATGCACAATCCTTCCTGGCAGGTAGGCAGTATCAGAGGAGCAGGAGGCTCACTAGCCAGGCAGTCACCCACAGCTACGACACATCGAGAGTCCTTCCGACGTCCTCCAACAACCGCAACGTCAGAGCCCCCAGGATCCACGCAGGCCGAAGCCACAAACCAGCACCTGTCTCCCCCGCCCGTCTTGGCCCGTAGGCCCCCTCCCTGGTGTCTCTTGGCTTCCCCGAGCGCACAACGCAGGTACTGAGCCCCCCCACCACGACAAGGTGGACACCCTCGGGGGGGAACCTAACCTAACCTAACCTTTTTTTTTTTTTTTTTGACCCAGAGAAATGCATTGAATTGCATACCACTACGTAATATGAGACCCTCGGGGGTAGAGTCAGACATTACGCATTGGTTATGTGGGGCTCTCTAGTCCGCGAAGGACTAGCCTACCCACTAAAACTCTGGGATGCTGCCAACCCGTGCCGTAGCGGTGATGCCATGGGATCGCGAACATGTCACCACGACACCACCGGCACTTTCGCCCTAAGGCGAACCCTCACCGAAAGACACACTGTAGCATAGTAGTGTGCCTCACCCTCACCTACTTCCCCAAGCCCCCAGGAAGCGGGGACCGCCACCGACACACGGTGCTTCGGTCCCACCCTCCTTGCTGAGGGAGGACAAAAGCCCCTACCCCTCAGCCGGCCATGGGAGGGCAAACGCCCCTACCCCACGACCCCCTCTCCACGTCCCATATACAGTCGTGAACTCTGCTGCTGCAGAGACACGCTGAGGGACCCTCTGGAAGCTAGGACCGCCACCGACACACGGTGCTTCGGTCCCAGCCTCCTGGCTGAGGGAGGACAAACGCCCCTACCCCACAGCCAGCCGTGGGAGGACAAACGCCCCTACCCCACGACCCCCTCTCCACGCCAAGGGAGGACAAACGCCCCTACCCCTCGGCCCGCCACGGGGGGACAAACGCCCCTACCCCTCACCCAACCACGGGAGGACAAAAGCCCCTACCCCGTGGGTTCCCTCCCCAGGTGCCGACGGATGTCCCGTCCCACGCGAATCCCAGAAACTCGGCCCCCGCAGACGCCGTCAGAAGCCGGAAACCCCCCTGACGTGTCACAGACATGCATGACACCTGATATGTGATCCTCCCGCCTCGCTAATACAGCCGACCCGCCTGGGGAATGGATTTGCGTTTTCGATTTCTCAGAAATCGAAATGCACAATCCTTCCTGGCAGGTAGGCAGTATCAGAGGAGCAGGAGGCTCACTAGCCAGGCAGCCACCCACAGCTACGACACGTCGAGAGTCCTTCCGACATCCTCCAACAACCACAAGGTCAGAGCCCCCAGAATCCACGCAGGCCGAAGACACCAACCAGCACCTGTCTCCCCCGCCCGTCTTGGCCCGTAGGCCCCCTCCCTGGTGTCTCTTGGCTTCCCCGCGCGCACAACGCAGGTACTGAGCCCCCCCACCACGACAAGGTGGACACCCTCGGGGGGGAACCTAACCTAACCTAACCTTTTTTTTTTTTTTTTTTTTTTTTTTTTTTTTTTTTTTTTTTTTTAACCCAGGAAAAATCTTCGAAAGATCCCTCCACGTCACGGGGAGGCGTGGAGGGTATGTCGGATTCTTACCGACTAAAAAACCTGGGGTGTCCTTCACGCTGCCTACGGCGGAGCCACGGGAACGCTTTCGCACACTACCGCGACTCCGCCAACAGCTGCCTCTTCATGGCCCGTCTATGTCAGGGATGGGGTCCCTTTCCCGCCGTTTGTGGGCGTGCCCAGACACCTGACACGCCCTCCAACTCGAGGACTAATTTTGTTGGGCGACAGCCGTCCCCGTGGCTGTCACCCGAAGGTCCTCTTTTTAGGGTGGCAGGCGGCGATAATGCGCCAGTCGTCTGCGCCCAACGCGCCTGCGGCGCCGTAGATCGGATGCCTCGTTGTCCTCCCTGGCCCGCTCAGCCGTCTCCTTTTGCCGCATCACTTCCTCGCAAAAGGAGAGTACTGCCTGCCACGCCCTGTCACTGTCAACCATGGATCTGACCACGGCAGGCAGTGAGAGGTCGTTCCCGATGGTAGCCACTAAGCTGGCCCGCTGCTGCGCCCAGGCTGGGCACGCCTCTAAGGTATGCTGCGCAGTGTCTTGCACGCACCCGCACTCATGGCACTCTTCTGTCGGCTCTCTTCCGGCAATTATGTGCAGGAACCTCCCAAAGCAGCCGTGCCCTGAGAGTACCTGCACGAGCCGAAAGGTGAGCGCGCCATGCTCTCGGTCCAGCCACTGAGGTAAAACAGGCCGAACCGCCTCCACCGTCCGGATGCCTGCACTTGGATGTGCCAGCCTCTGCCCCCACTCCTCAATCGCCTCGCGGCGAAGCTCCTCCCGCTTGTCTAGGACCTCTTGCGGTGCCGGCCAGAGGTCGCTTGCTCGCGCCTCCTCGCGCCAGAAAAAGGCTGACGCGAGGGCCCTCGCGTCCAAGTCCCATGGGAGCGACCCAGCCAGCAAGCATGCTGCCTCTGCAGAGATCGATCGATAGCCCCGTATCACCCTTGTCGCCATCACCTGCTGCGTTTGGCGCAGCTTGAGGATGTTATGACGGTCAAGGGCGTCGGCCCACACTGGGGCACCGTACAGGGCCATCGATCGGACAACGCCCATGTATAGGCGCCGACAGGAGCTTCTTGGCCCTCCCAGGTTCGGGAGTATCTGCCCAAGAGCAGCGGCTGTGCCTAGCAGCTTAGGTGCCAGACGCTGAAAATGTGCCCGGAATGTCCACCGACTGTCGAGGACAATGCCCAGATATCGCATCGTCGACTCGACAGCGATCCGGACCCCTCCCACCACAATGTGCGCACCGGCTGGAGGTGCTTTCCGAGGGCCATGAAAGCAGATGGCCTCGGATTTACTTAGAGCGACCTCTAGTCCAAGCTTTTTTATTCGGCGCACCACTTGCGCGACTCCTGCCGTCGCCAACACGCAGGCGTTCCCGAAGGACGCTCCGCGAGCTGTCACCAGCGTGTCGTCTGCGTAGCAGGTGACTCCTACTCCTCGCAGGTTTACTCCACGCAGCACCCAGTCATATCCGATGTTCCACAGGAGTGGCCCGAGGACCGACCCCTGTGGAACACCACATACCATCTGCCGCTGGCCCCATCCCTCCCGCCCCGGGAAGGCAACGTACCTCTCCGAGAGATAGGCCTGTATTATTCCACGGAGGTGTTTGGGTACTTGGTGAAATGAGAGCGCCTCAGTTATGCAGTTCCAGGGAAGGGTATTGAATGCATTAGCTATGTCCAAGGACACTGCCAAGACCACCTCGCCTCTGGCCACGGCCTCGTTCGCCAGCTCCTTCACCCGGGAGATCGCATGGACGGTGGATCGCCCGCTGCGGAATCCGTACTGGCAGTCGGCCAGGTCTGGGCCCTCCTCGTCGAGATGCTTGATGAGGCGGTTTGCGATAATTCGCTCGAAGAGCTTGCCCACCTCGTCAAGCAGCACGATCGGGCGGTAGGCCGACGGGGAGTCCATCGGGCGCCCTTCCTTTTTGATGAGCACCAATCGACCGGTCTTCCACGCACTGGGGAAACGGGATTGTTCCAAACAGGAACTGAACAGCCGTCTCAACCTCAGCTCTAGGGCGTCCATGGCCCCTACCCAGGCCCGTCCGGGTATGCCATCGGGTCCGGGGGCAGTACTTTTTGCCCGGAGCCGCATAACTGCAGCGCCCAACTCACTCTCGGTGACGGGTGGCACCTCAACCTCCTCCCGCCTGTCTCCGCCAGGTGGTACCATTGCTGGTGGTTCCGGAGGCACTCTGTGTGGGAACAGGGCCGTAACAACTGCGTCCAGAAGTTGGGGTTGGAGACTCTGCGTTAGTGGGGGGGTCCAGGGCCGGAGCTTTTGCCTCACCAGCTTGTACGGCCTCCCCCACGGATCGCTGTTGAGGGTCTCCAGGAACTCCTCGCGAGATCGCTCTTTGGCCATACCGATGGCAGATGAAAGTGCCGTCTTCGCGCTTTTGTACAGGGTGTACAGCTCTGTTTCCGCTGCTAGGTCGCGATGCGCGCGCCGTCTCTGCCGTGTGTATTGGCGTCTCGCAGCTACGCATTCGTCGCGTAACTGCGTGAGCTCTACGGACCACCAATAAACACAGCGCTTCGGAGGTTGGGCCTTGACCCGCGGCATTGCGGCATCGCACACCTCTGTCATTCCCCGCCGGAACCAGAGAGCTTCGTCCTCAACATTTACTGGTGCCTCCGTCACGGGTGCCCACGCCTGCACCATCGCGGCCAGCTCCAGCGCCTCACGGTCCAGCTTTTTAATGGCCCACCTAGGGCCGCCCTCCGCCGGGCCACTTCGGCTTGGATTGGGGGAGGATGATTGGGGAGTAGAAACTTCGAATCGGATGTACCGGTGATCCGATAACGTTTCCACTCCCACCATCACTTCCCAACCCTGAACACGGCTCACCAGGGTCGATCCAGCGAAGGTGATGTCGACTATAGAGCCACCCTGTTGGCGCACGCACGTGTTTGCCGATCCCGTGTTCACGACTGCCAGATTTGTGGCGATCGACCAGCGAAACAGGGTGTCGCCCTTGACGTCTGTGGCCGGATTTCCCCACTCAACGGACTTCGCATTCCAGTCTCCCGCAACTACGACTGGGGTAGGGTTCAGTCGACCGACCAGTGCTCCTACCTGCGCAAGGAACTGTTCGAAGTCCGCCAAGGTTTTGTTTGGAGAAAAGTAGACGCCCACCACTGCCAGTTCCCCGCATGTTGCTGCGACGAAGCCGTGACCCCTGGTGATGCTCTCGAATGGGGTAGAGCCGGCTGCACTCCGCGTCACCAGGGCCACCGTGCCGTCTAAGTCCCCAACCCAGTCATCCCGGGGAGGAACCGAGTATGGCTCAGCCATCACGGCAATATGAATCATCCACTGCGCCATGCTCTGAAGCAGGAGGTCCTGAGCCCTAGCGCAGTGGTTGAGGTTCCCCTGAAGGAATTTGACAGCTGCCATTAGTCAATGACCATTGCGCCAGCCTCCTCGGTCGTGGCCTCCTTATGAGGCGGCGACTGGACAGGCCGTGAGGGGGCCCGGGGGCCATCACCAGCCTTGGTCTTCTTCGCGTTTTTGGATGCGGCGCACGCTTTACTGCCCATCCTGTGGGCCGCGGGTTTACCCTCTGCAGCACACCCTTGGCAGTGTGCCGCCGCTGAGCATTCGGCTGCCTTGTGACCAGGCTCACCGCACTGAAAACAAAGTTCACTCCGGTCTACCTCAGACTGGCACTGAGCCCGGATGTGTCCACTTTCAAAGCAGCGAAAGCAGCGTAGGGGCCTCTGTTCTAACAGTTGAACTTGGGCAGACACCCAACCCACGAGCAGTCGTCCGCTCTGCACCACCTTTTTTGCTGTTGGGATCGGACAGCGAACCCAGATGGTGCCGAGGTTGCCAAAGCCCATTCGCACTTCTCCGGTCTTAACCGCGTCCTTGTGACAGCCGCCAACCGTGGTGATTGCGTTCACCACTTCTTCGGCTGACACCGACTCGTCCAGGCCTGAGATGCGCATCTCAGCCGTCTTTGTGGGTCTAGCCACCCGCACATCGTCTCCACTGAGCTGCTCCCTGAACCTAACCTTTTTTTTTTTTTTTTTTTTTTTTTTTTTTTTTTTTTTTTTTTTTTTTTTTTTTTTACCCAGAGAAATGCATTGAATTGCATACCACTACGTAATATGAGACCCTCGGGGGTAGAGTCAGACATTACGCATTGGTTATGTGGGGCTCTCTAGTCCGCGAAGGACTAGCCTACCCACTAAAACTCTGGGATGCTGCCAACCCGTGCCGTAGCGGTGATGCCATGGGATCGCGAACATGTCACCACGACACCACCGGCACTTTCGCCCTAAGGCGAACCCTCACCGAAAGACTCACTGTAGCATAGCAGTGTGCCTTACCCTCACCTACTTCCCCAAGCCCCCAGGAAGCGGGGACCGCCACCGACACACGGTGCTTCGGTCCCACCCTCCTTGCTGAGGGAGGACAAAAGCCCCTACCCCTCAGCTGGCCATGGGAGGACAAACGCCCCTACCCCACGACCCCCTCTCCACGTCCCATATACAGCCGTGAACTCTGCTGCTGCAGAGACACGCTGAGGGACACTCTGGAAGCTAGGACCGCCACCGACACACGGTGCTTCGGTCCCAGCCTCCTGGCTGAGGGAGGACAAACGCCCCTACCCCCCAGCCGGCCGTGGGAGGGCAAACGCCCCTACCCCACGACCCCCTCTCTACGCCAAGGGAGGACAAACGCCCCTGCCCCTCGGCCCGCCACGGGAGGACAAACGCCCCTACCCCTCACCCAACCACGGGAGGACAAAAGCCCCTACCCCGTGGGTTCCCTCCCCAGGTGCCGACTGTTGTCCCGTCCCACGCTAATCCCAGAAACTCGGCCCCCGCAGACGCCGTCAGAAGCCGGAAACCCCCCTGACGTGTCACAGACATGCATGACACCTGACATGTGATCCTCCCGCCTCGCTAATACAGCCGACCCGCCTGGGGAATGGATTTGCGTTTTCGATTTCTCAGAAATCGAAATGCACAATCCTTCCTGGCAGGTAGGCAGTATCAGAGGAGCAGGAGGCTCACTAGCCAGGCAGCCACCCACAGCTACGACACGTCGAGAGTCCTTCCGAAATCCTCCAGCAACCACAAGGTCAGAGCCCCCAGGACCCACGCAGGCCAAAGTCACCAGCCAGCACCTGTCTCCCCCGCCCGTCTTGGCCCGTAGGCCCCCTCCCTGGTGTCTCTTGGCTTCCCCGCGCGCGCACAACGCAGGTACTGAGCCCCCCCACCACGACAAGGTGGACACCCTCGGGGGGGCCCTGAACCTTTTTTTTTTTTTTTTTTTTTTACCCAGGAAAAATCTTCGGAAGATCCCACTACGCCACGGGGAGACGCAGTGGGTATGTCGGATTCCTACCGACTAAAAAACCTGGGGTGTCCTTCCCGCTGCCTACGGGTGGAGCCACGGGAACGCTTTCGCACACTACCGCGACTCCGCCGGCAGCTGTCCTGTGCTTCCGGACTCGACTTGGGGGTTAATGGAGCCCCTTTCCACTGTCAAGGGCGTGTCCAGACACCCGACACGCCCTCCAACTCGAGGACCACCTTTAATGGGTGACAGACGTCCCCGTGACTGTCACCCGGAGGTCCTCACTACGGAGGCAGACGGCGATCGTGTGCGAGCCGTCTGCACCCAATCCGCCTGCGGCGCTGTTGGACAGCCGCTTCATCGGCCTCCCGGGCCCGTTCCGCAGCCTCCTTTTGCCGCAACACCTCCTCGCAAAAAAGGAGCATTGCTTGCCACGACCCACTGCTGTTAATCATATGGATTACAACAGTGGGCAGTGACAGGTCGTGTCCCACTACAGCCGTTAGGCTGGCGCGCTGTTGGGCCCAAGCTGGACACACTTCTAGTGTGTGCTGCGCCGTATCCTCTGCGCAGCCACACTCATGGCACTCCGGAGTTGGCTCTCTTCCGGCAATTCGGTGCAGGTACCGTCCGAAGCAGCCGTGCCCCGAGAGTACCTGCACAAGCCGGAATGTGAGCATCCCGTGCTCCCGGTCTAGCCACCGTGGCAGGACTGGCCTGATCGCCTCCACCGTGCGGACGCCTGCACTTGGTTGCGCCAACCTCGCCTCCCATTCCACGATCGCCTCACGGCGTAACTCGTCGCGCTTGGCATCGACCTCCCTGGGTGCTGGCCAAAAATCGCGGCCTCGCGCCTCCTCACGCCAGAAGAAGACTGACGCAAGGGCTCTCGCGTCTAGGTCCCAGGGTAGGAACCCGGCCAGCACACATGCTGCCTCCGCCGAGATCGTCCGATAGCCTCGTATCGCCCTAATGGCCATCACCCGCTGCGATTGAAGCAGTTTGGCGATGTTCTGCCTGTTAAGGGCGTCGGCCCACACTGGGGCTCCGTACAAGGCCATCGAACGTACGACCTCCGTGTACAGCCGTCGGCAGGATGCTTTCGGCCCTCTCAGGTTTGGGAGTATCCGCCCAAGCGCAGCTGCTGCACCCAGCAGTTTAGGTGCTAGTTGCTGGAAGTGCGCCTGAAAGTTCCAGCGGCTGTCGAGGACAATGCCTAGGTACCGCATCGTCGACTCGACAGCTATACGCACTCCTCCCACCATGACATGGGCACCAGCTGGAGGCGCTTTCCGAGGACCGTGGAAGCAGATAGCCTCAGACTTGTTTAAGGCTACCTCCAAACCAAGACGCCTTATACGCCCCACAACGTGAGCGACTCCCGCGGTTGCCAATATGGCCGCATCCCGGAACGTGGCCGCCCGCGCTGTCACAAGTGTGTCATCAGCGTAGCAGGTTAACGCTACTCCTGGTAAGTTTGCTCCTCGGAGCACCCAGTCGTATCCGATGTTCCACAGCAGTGGACCTAGTACCGACCCCTGTGGAACACCGCACACCACTTCCTGCTCCTTCCACTCCTGTTGACCGGGAAAGGCCACGAACCTCTCGGATAGGTACGCCTCCACTATGCTGCTAAGATGGCGGGGCACTTGATGAAACCGGAGTGCTTCCTTAATGCTGCTCCAGGGAAGGGTGTTAAAGGCATTGGCGATATCCAATGACACCGCCAAGACGACCTCACCCCGGGACGTAGCCTCCTCTGCCAGTTCTTTCACTCGCAGGATTGCGTGGACAGTAGAGCGACCACTGCGAAATCCGTATTGGCAGTTGGCCAGATCCGGCCCCTCTCTAGTCAAATGGTTGATGAGACGGCTAGAGATGATCCGCTCAAAGAGCTTGCCTATCTCATCAAGCAACACTATAGGCCGGTATGCTGACGGGGAGTCAGCCGGACGTCCCTCCTTTTTTAAAAGCACCAGTTGGCCTTTTTTCCAGATGTTTGGAAAGCGAGCGTGCTGTAGACAGGAGCCGAACAGCCGTCTGACTCTCGGCTCTAGGGTCTCCATCGCCAGCACCCATGCCCGACCAGGGATACCATCTAGCCCGGGGGCTGTGTTCTTGGCCCGGAGGCGCAGGATCGCGGCTCCCATCTCGCCTTCTGTGACTGGGGGCACCTCCACCTCCTCCTGTTGGCTCTCGGCTGGTCCTGCCGGCGTCATTGATGGCGGGTCATGTTGTCCTCTGTGCGGGAACAGAGATGCAACCACTGTATCCAGGAGATGTGGCTGGAGACTCTGCGTTAGTGGGGGGGCCCAGGGTCGAAGCTTTTGCCTTACCAGCTTATACGGCCTCCCCCATGGATCGCTGTTGAGGGTCTCCAGGAACTCCTGACTAGCCCGATCTTTAGCCTTCCCAATGGCTAATGTTAGCGCCATCTTAGCGTTCTTGTACAGTGTGTACAAATCCGCTTCCACAGCCTCGTTTTGTTGACGACGCCGTCTTTGGCGTGAGTATTGGCGTCTAGCGGCGACACACTCGTCGCGTAACTGCGCTAGTTCCGCAGACCACCAATACACACAGCGCTTGGGGGGTCCAGCCTTGACCCGGGGCATCGCTGCATCGCAGACCTCAGTCATGCAGTTCCTTAGCCAGTGAGCTTCAGCCTCTACGTCTACTGGCTCTTCTGGCACCGGTGTCCACGCCTTAACCATTACCGCCAGTTCCAGAGTTTCCTGGTCAAGCCTTTTTAGCGCCCATCGAGGGCGGTTTACGTTTAGGCTCCCCTGGCCCGGGTTGAATGGAGCCGCTGGAAGCGCAGAGACTTCAAACTGTATATACCGGTGGTCCGACAGTGTCTCTACGCCCTTCATTACCTCCCATCCCTGGACACGGCGCGCCAGGGTAGGACTAGTGAATGTGATATCCACAATCGAACCACCCTGTTGCCGCACGCACGTGTTTGCCGTTCCGGTGTTGATTATAGCCAGATTGGAGGTAACCGACCACTCGAATAGGACGTGGCCCCTCGCGTCATTGGCCGGGCAGCCCCACACTACGGACTTAGCGTTAAAATCCCCGGCCACAATGAAGGGTCTGGGACGCAGTTGGTCCATCAGTGCACGAACCGAGGAGAGGAACTGCTCAAACTCTGCTAGGGTTTTATTTGGGGAGAAGTAAACTCCTATCAGCCCCATTTCCCCACAAGTAGCTGAGACGCAGCCGTGGCCCCTTGCGACGCCTTCGAAAGGGCTGGATCCAGCGGCGCTCCGCGTCACGAGGGCCACAGTACCATCGAGGTCCCCCGCCCAGTCATCCCGAGGAGGGATCGAATATGGCTCCGCCATCACCGCAATGTGTATCATCCACTGCGCCATGCTCTGGAGCAGAAGGTCCTGGGCCCTAGCGCAGTGGTTGAGATTCCCCTGGAGGAATTTGACGGCTGCCATTATTCGGTTACCATTGGGCCAGCCTCCTCGGTCGCGGCCACCTTATGAGGCGGCGACTGGACAGGCGGTGAGGGGGCCCGGGGGCCATCGCCAGCCTTGGTCTTTTCCGCAATTTTGGATCCGGCACACGCTTTGCTGCCCATCCTGTGAGCCGCGGCTTTACCCACTGCTGCGCACCCTGCGCAGTGAGCCGCTGCTGAGCATTGAGCTGCTCTGTGACCAGGCTCACCGCACTGGAAACAGAGCTCGCTCCGGTCTACCTCAGACTGGCACTGAGCTCGGATGTGCCCAATTCCGAAGCAACGGAAGCAGCGCAGGGGTCTCCGCTCGAGCAATTTAACCTGAGCGGACACCCAACCTACCAGCAGTCGGCCGCCCTGCACCACCTTCTTTGCTGCTTGAATCGGGCAGCGCACCCAAATAGTGCCACGGTTGTCAAAACCTGGGCGCACTTCGCCAGTCTTAACCGCGTCCTTATGACAGCCACCAGCTAAAGCGATTGCTTCCACCACTTCTTCGGTTGACACCGACTCGTCGAGGCCTGAGATGCGGATCTCAGCCGTCTTTGTGGGTCTAGCCACCCGCACATCATCTCCACTGAGCTGCTCCCTAATAGCAGTGGCCAACTTGTCGGCTCTCTCATCGCTTGCCACTCCAGGAACCTCAAGGATGCACGCACCGGTGGCTGCCCTCCTGAACCGCACTCCTCCCGCAATATCAAGGTCCTTAAGTTGGACCTTAGCTCTGGCCTCAGCAAGCACTTTCTTAAAAGTCACTCCCCTGTCTTCGGCGCCCGGCTGCAGTGTGATGACTACGGCCGCAGAGCGAGGGGTGCGAAGGTTCCTAGCGTCTCTCGCTTGCTTTGGCAACTGCTGTGTTGGCTTTTGCGGCGTTTTTCCAGCGGCCGTAGCTTTATCCCCTTTCCTCTGCTTTTTCTTGCTGACCACTTTCCTCCACTCCTCACTCCGATGCTCGGATGCGGGAGGTAACTCACATGGTCCGTCTGGTGGTCCTCTACTAGCCGGCAACCGCGTGCCGCCTCTATTGCTAATATTTTTTTGGCTCGCCGCCGTCGATCCTGAGCCGGATGCGTGTGTGGAGCTGGCCACGGTTTTGGCGTAGCTGAGGTTTGTGGCAGTGATACCATTGGGAGTAGAGGCTCCGGCCGCCTGCCGCTTCTTGTCTCCGACCAGTGGTGGCCTCCTTTTCTTGGCTGGGAGCAAACGACCCTCAGCCTCCAGTCCCTCTAATCGAGCATTGACAATAGCTCCCACCTGGATCGATACGGCGCGCTTAAATTCCTCGCTGTCTAGTGTAGGAGCTATGCCGACCACAGGAGGGTCACGGCGTTGCTTCCTGCTGATAGTGGGACCGGTCGGTGGCGCTTCCCGCCTAGGTGATGTAGCAAGTAGGTTCCCATTAGGCCGTGACAATGGGCTTTTCGACCTCTTGCTCATCTCAACCTCCGTTCGTAATTGGGAGAGCTCCTCCCGGAGATTGGCCATTTCCTCTTGTAGGCGACGATTTGCCACCTGCAGCTGGCGAGTCTCGTCCGTTACGGTGCGTGCGCTCAGGTCCTCGACAGCCCAGGCTATGACCGTTGCTGCCTCTTTGAGTGCCCGCACGAAGGTGCCTTTCAGATTTCCTGATTTTTCCGCAATCTTTTTTATCACGTCCACCTGATTGACGACTTCCCTCTTCAGGTCTAGTGTCGTCTTGTCATTCGTCACGTCCGATGAGGGTTGCTCTGGCCGCTGCAGGGCCCTTTCTGCCCTCAGCTCAGCGACTTTCTCGGTGACCTCTATCTCCGCTTGGAGCTGGTGTTCTTGCCGCTGTAGGGCCAAGAGGGCCCCTTTACTCCTCACCAGGCCACCGTCAAATACATTTTTGCCGGTAGTCGCTGGGCGGCCTTTCTCTTTGTGTTTAGTCGGTGTTGGTTGGTACCGGGGCCCCTCTGCCTCTTCCTCGCTTCCCGACAAACATATTCTTTTGGCCCCCTCTTTGGCCCAAAAGCGGCGTTTTCTAGGGCCTACGGATGACCCTGATCCTGACCCGGATCTCGCAGTCCGTAGACTACTATCTGAGTCCTCGCTTGAGACCGAGTACTGGACAAAGAGATCTGAGTCCAGTCGCTGTGGCGGTAAGGTGCTTGTGTCCATTGGCGCAAGCTGTGCCGAGCCTCCGGATCCACTTGAGATGCCCGCCTGCAAGCCGGACGCAGGCAAGTCCGACTCTGCGAGCCGAGTCAGCCTAAGCACCAATTCCTTTTTCGCGCCAGCCGCTGCCGTCACCTTCTTTCCATCCTTGGAGGTGCCCGCGTCTCCCACCTCGCGAGCCTCTCCACGCCCCACCGCCATCCCAGACCGCACGAAACGGCCTTGGCGGTCGCGTGCTGGGATGCCGACCGCTTCCTTCGCCGGGATCGGAGTTGCGGTGGAGTTCCGGTCAGTCTGTGGACCCGAGAAGCCCTCTGCTTGATCGACTCCACCCCCTCTCGTTGGCGACCGCGCCAGGGACGTGCGAGGACGAAAGATCTCCTCCTCAGCCCTTAGGTTCACCTCTAAATTTTCTTTTTCCGCGCCAGGGTTTTTGGCTTCAGCGCGCGCCATCAGGGCGCCCGCTTCCACCACCTTATCAACAGAATCCATTCGTTGTGCTATTTCAGGTCCAGGTCCGTTATCCTTATTCAAATTGCTAATTTTTATCCCACGAGTAAGGGGGAAGAGCCGTCCACCCAGGCAGTGCCCCCTGTACCTGGGTAACCCTAATACCACTGGGAGGGCGGGCGGTCTCCCAGGGTTGGCCACTAGCGGCTGGAATACCCTCCAGCCACTCTCGGAGGGTGAAAACAGGCACGGGCCCCAGCACGCCCAGTCCGGACAAGACCTCCCGCCCCAACACAAGCCCACCCAAGCAGGAACCCTCGCTGTGCCCAGGATCTGTGCAGCCTCCAGGACAACGATTCCCCCACTCCCCTGACACTGACCCCGAACTAGGGAGATTATACGCGCCCTCCATTTCCTCATGAAATGGGAGGACGCAATCTACCCCAGCTCAAAGAGCAGTGCCTGGCGGGTGGAAGGTTCGCCGGTCCAGACGCTGCTCACATCCGCAGCACACGAGGGGCCACTCGGGCAGACTATAGTGTCCGGGCGGACGACCCCTGTCCAGGCTACCCGCGCAAAAGCCCGGTCCTGTTGACCGGGGGGGCCCTGAACCTAACCTAACCTAACCTAACCTAACCTAACCTAACCTAACCTTTTTTTTTTTTTTTTTTTAACGTGGGGGAAATGCCTTATGCATACCCGTCCTCTCAGGGGGTGAGGACGGGTTATGTCGGACTCGCACCGACTAAAACCTACCACGAAATACCGCCAAAAACGCAAGAGACGGGGTCACGGGAACGCTTCCGCACACAACCGCGACCCCGCCAGCGGCAGCCACACACAACGGCGGCCTCTTCTCAAATATCTCCTCCTCGTCGGACGCACCAGATGTTAGGGCACGTCCTCCTCTCCTCGGCCCCCATCCAGTAGAGTGACGAAACCCCCCCCAGGTCCGACACATGGAGACCTTGGGCACCGGGAAGGAAAATCCAACCCAGCACCCCGCAGCTCAACTTTCCATGCGGGCAATGGGCTCTCTACCCTATTCCCGCAGACCCTCACTGAGGCGGCATCATACGGCCCGCAAAGGCCACCCGACGCCGGCCTGGTCTCCTCCTTCGCTGCGGCAGAGCATTGGCGTCATCCTCACGCTCTCTCTCCGCCGCCTCTTTGTGAGCCATTACGACCTCGCTGAAGGCCGCCACAGCCGCCCAGGCCTCCTCGCTACCAGCCATCATCTCCACCACCACTGGCAGGGAGAGATCCGCACCAATGACCGCAGACAGAGCTGCGCGTGGCTCCGCCCAGGCAGGGCACCCAACGCGCGTATGCTGCGCCGTATCCACGGTCCCTCCGTCACAATGGTGACACCTCGTGGTTGCCTCCCTGCCCAACACCTCACACAGGTACCTGCCGAAGCAGCCATGCCCGGTCAAGAGCTGCGTGAGGCGGAAGGTGGGCGCGCCGTGCTTGCGTTCGACCCACTCTTTAAGAATAGGCCGAACAGCGGCTACAAGATCTTGACTAGGCCCCGGGAGACCTAGCCTTTCTTCCCACCTTCCAAAGAGGACACCACGGGCCTCCTCACGCCACTGCCGAACCTCCTGCGGGTGAGGCCAGTTCTGGCCCTCCCTGGCTGCCAGCATCCGCCGATACACTGAAGCATGGACCTCGGCTTCAAGGTCCCACGGCGGACTGCCAGCAATCAGGCAGGCCCCCACGAAGGACACCGTACGGTATGCCCTCGCTGCCCTGAGCACCATCGCGCGCTGTGGACGCCGCAAAAGAGCAACGTTGTGTGGGCTCAGAGCATCCGCCCATATCGGCGCTCCATAGAGCGCCATTGAGCGCACCACTCCTGCGTAAAGGCGGCGACAAACTCCGCCTGGTCCTCCTATATTTGGCAGGATCCGCCCGAGCGCTCCGGCAGCAGCCACCAACTTAGGGGCCAAGCGCCGGAAGTGCTCCTGGAACTTCCATCTGCCGTCGAGGACAAGTCCCAGGTACTTCATTGTCGACCCGACGGCAATGGTAGCTCCTCCTACCGTCAACGTTGCCCCCGGTGGTGGCGCATTTCGAGGCCCGTGAAAGACTAGGGCCTCAGATTTGTGAAGGGCCACCTCCAGGCCCAACGCACGGATCCTATGGACCAAATGTGCCACGCCAGCCGTAGCGAGATACGCCGCCTCCCGGTATGTACTGCCACGGGCCGACACAAGAGTATCGTCAGCGTAACACGTTACGCTGACCCCCCGCAAAGTGGCCCCGCGCAGCACCCAGTCGTAACCGATGTTCCACAGGAGCGGCCCTAGTACCGAACCCTGTGGAACACCGCACGACATGGCCCTCCTTCCCCAGCCATCCTTAGTCGGATAGGCGACCTCCCGGCCCGCAAAGTAGCTAGCAATCGTCTGCTGTAAGTACCGTGGCACATTGTGGTACCCTAGTGCCGCCTTAATAGTTTCCCAGGGCAGAGTATTAAAGGCATTGGAGATATCTAGAGACACTGCCATTAACACCCCACCCTGTGAAATCTCCTCCTCAGCAAGACGTCTGACGCGGGCAATCGCGTCAAGCGTTGAACGACCATGCCGAAACCCAAACTGCCATTCGCTCAAGTCCGGGTTCATACACCTTGCAAGACGTGCCGCAATCACACGCTCAAAGAGCTTGCTGACCTCACCAAGGAGCACTATGGGGCGATAGGCCGACGGCTGATCGGGCGGGCGCCCCTCCTTTCGAAGAAGCACCAACTTACCCGTTTTCCACCTTTGCGGAAATCGCCCCTGCTCCAGGCACGCGGTAAAAATGGCCCTGACCCTGCCGCCGATCTCACCCATTGCTACTGCTAGAGCGTGTCCCGGTACCCCGTCAAGACCGGGCGCCGTTTTCTTCGATCGCATTTTCAAAACGGCGACTTCGAGCTCCGCCTCAGACACTGGAGGCACCTCCGCCTCAAAGCTCTGCAGTGCAACAGTGGCAGCCATTAGTGGCGGCTCAAACTCCCCTCGCTCCGGGAAAAGCGCACCTACTACCTGATCCAGAAGCACTGGCTGAAGAGTGCTGGTCAATGGGGGAGCCCAAGGTCGGAGTTTTTGCCTCACGACACGATACGGCCTCCCCCACGGATCTCTGTCCAGTGCTTCCAGCCACTCCTTCCACGACGCCTCCTTAGCCTGTGCTATGGTTGCCTGCAACGCTTTACAGGCGGCCCTGTATGCATCGTACAGAGCGTCCTCCTGCTCCTGTTCGCGGACTCTTCTCCTCCTGTACCTCGCATACTGGCGGCGCGCAGCCACGCAAGCGTTCCGCAATTGGCGGATTTCCGGGCGCCACCAGTACACTTGCCGCCTTGGGGAGACTGGTTTTGCCCTAGGCATAGCCGCATCACAGATGCGCGTCAGTGAAGTGGCAAGCTGCTCGGCCTGCTGGTCAACCTGGTCCTCCATATCCACATTAGTCCCCCAGGATTCGACGATAGCCGCTTCCTTGGCAAGTTGTCGGTCAAGTTTACCCAACACCCAACGTGGGCCATCCTCAGGCCGGCTTCCCTCCAAGAGAGGAGTGGGGGCCGCAGATATGCTAAACCGGATATATCGGTGATCCGAAAGGGTCTCCTCACCAGTTTCCACCCTCCAGTCTAGAACACGGCGGGCCAGGGCGTGGGACGCGAACGTTATGTCCACGATCGATTCGCCCTGCTGCCGCACGCACGTGCTCTCCGAACCCTGGTTCAGGATCACCAACTCCTGTGCCACCGCCCACTCCTCAAGCACCTCACCACGAGGATCAGTCCCGAGGCACCCCCACGCCGTAGACTTGGCATTAAAGTCGCCGGCAACCAAAATGGGTGTTGGGCGTATCTGTCCTATAAGACCTCCAACCTCCGCCAGCATCTGCTCAAACTCCGCCAAGCTGCGGCTAGGGGGATAATAAATCCCAATAGTAGCCAGACCAGCCATAACTACTAGCACGTAACCGTCACCCCTTGAGATTCTGTCATAAGGTAGGATACTCGCAGTAGACACAGCAACGGCTACACTGGAGTCACGATCAGAGACCCAACCATCCACAGTTGGAACACAATAAGGCTCGGAAACCACCGCCACATCTACTTGCCACTCAGCCATGGATTGGACCAGAAGGTCCTGAGCCCTAGCCGAGTGGTTGATGTTGGCTTGCAGAAACTGTAAGGCCATTATTGGATGGTTTCCATAGGCTCCTCCTGCCTACTCGGCTGCGACAACTGACTGGATAGCGACCCTGCCGTCGCTTTCGCTCTCGCCACCTCGGCTCCTTGAGAGTAGCTTGGGCATTCCTTGCTATCGATGGAATGCCCTGCTGGCTTACCAGCTGCCACACATAACGCACAGCTCGCCTCAGCAGCAGAACATTCGCGCGCCTTATGACCGGGTTCCCCACAGCGGAAACAGATGTTACTGCGGTCAACCCCTCCACTGCACTTGGCCCCCACATGACCCGGTTCCAGGCACCTGTAGCAGCGAAAGGGTCTAGGCTCAAGCAGCACCACACGCGCCGAGACCCAACCCACTGTGACTCGACCTACCTCCACAACCTTCTTAGCCACTACAACGGGGCAATTAAGCCACAGCGACCCCACGCCACTA
This sequence comes from Apotomis turbidana, assembly GCA_905147355.2. NCBI lineage: Eukaryota > Metazoa > Arthropoda > Insecta > Lepidoptera > Tortricidae > Apotomis > Apotomis turbidana. The sequence goes on along the minus strand of LR990306.1, from coordinate 12,519,574 downwards.
GAGCCACGGGATATTACACCTGGCCTGATTGCGTCAGTGCCGCATCCTCCTTCCCTAGCTACTGCTGCTACGACCTCCTCAACAGTGACGGAGTCGTCGAGCCCCAAGACTCGTACTTCGGCGCACTTTACGGGGCGATGGACCTGCACTACGTCACTGTCTAAAACTTCGCGAAGTTTCCCTGCCAGAGCATCAGCAGCCTTCTCGGCATTTTCAGTGCCAGGAGGAATCTCCAGCATCCGTGCTCCAGTGACCGTAGTCCGGAAACGCACCTGGGTAAGGCCAACCTCCTGAAGCTTTATACGGCTTTTGGCCTCCGCCAAGAGCGTTTCGTATTTGTGGCCACCTTCAAGGGCCCCCGGCTTCAAGGTGAGCGTAACTGCCGGTGTCCGAGGAGGGCGAAGCTTGGACGCCTTCCCTTGAACACTAGGAGGCGGCCCGCTCTTACCTACCACCACTTTTCTTCTGGGCTTCCTTCCAGCTACCGTAGCCCAAGAGTTGTCACCAGGTGCGCCCTCCACTACCACTTCAGGCCCTTGAGGTTGTGACTGTGGCTGAGGCTTACGGGCTGAAATTGCCGCCATCGTCCGCTTCTTCCTCCTGCGCTTATTGCCCCTTTTCCCTGCTACCATCCTCGGGGCACCAGCGACAGCCTTACCAGCTACTGGTTTTGCAGGCAAAGACCCCGAAGCAGAAGTAGAAGCCTGAGGGACTCGCGGCCTGTCAGCGGCCAACGACGGACGCGATGCCGGCGTTACGAGCCCCGCCAGCCTAGCATCAAACCGCGCATTTACAATCGCGCCCACTTGCGCAATCAGCTCCTGCTTAAACTTCTCCATGTATGCCTGCACACCCTCAAGCATACCATGTCCACCGTCCCCTGACGTGGACAAGGGCACTGGACTAGCACGCTGATTGCGCACCTCAGTCCTGAGCAGCTCAAAATCCCTCCGGATCCCTACCAGTTCTGCTCGCAAGCGATCATTTTCAGCCTGCAGCCTCCTGGACTCATCGGATTGTGACCTTTCAGCCAACTCCAGAACTGCCTCCTTGATTGTCTCGGCAGCGTCCTTCAGATCACGCACAAAAGTGCCTTTAAGGTTCTTTGACTTCGAAGCAATAGAGGTGATTAACTCCACACTATCCAACACTCTATCACTCAGCTCCGAAGCCACAGCCTCACCACACTTTGATGGCTGTGAAAGAACTGCCTCTCGTGCATGACGCGCTCTGGTACACCTTTCCATTAGGTCTTTCTCCGCTGCAATCCTTAGTTCCTCCTGTGCAGCAGCATTCAAAGCCTCCTTAGCTTTAGCCAGGCCCACATACTGCCCTGTCGTAGGGGGACGACCCCTTCCACGCACAGCTGGTACTAGCCCCGCTTCAGTCTCCTCGCCTGACTCACCGGACAACTGTGAGCAACTTCCACCGACTCTTTGCCTCTTTACGCCTTGACTCTTTTTATAGCGGCCTGCAGCCCCCCTGACCGTAGCAGTGCAACGCACTGCTTCCGAGCTCTCCGCCTCTGGACCCTCCACCTCCACCACTTCCTGATCTACGTCACACGCAGCAGGAACCTCTTCACTATTTTCCCTTAAAACTAAATTACTTAAGCCTAGGTTTTTGGATTTGGACATTTTGCTTTTGATCCCACGAGTATGGGGGGAAAAACAGTCCACCCAGGCAGTGCCCCCTGTACCTGGGTAACCCTATATACATCTGTGATGTCGGGCGGTTTCACAGGAAAACTTAACCTAGCGCGGGCCGGCCAGTTAAGGCAAGCCCTCCGGTCCGCAGCGCCGCCCGTACCCCATTAACGCCTAAACTGGGGATCGTTGGAACGACACTGCGGGTTCCGGGATTCAAGGCGAGCTGGCGTAAACTCCCCTGATTGGTAGCTCCCAAACAGGAAGCCACCACGCTCCTCCCGACATATCGGGTTATCTGCTACTCAAAGCCACGTCTGTGCAGTCCTCTGCTCAACAGAGGAGCACAGAGTAACCACCACGAGGCCTCCTAACGGCCCGTCTATCCCGAACGGCAGGCTCTAACAAGCCCCCCGCCGGGATGTGCTGCTCTTCGTCTGGCTCCTCCCCCCTCGCCTTCCCGGTATGGGTAACCCTATCCGGTATAGCCTCGGGGATCACAGGAGCACGCAAGCCCCCCCACCACGACAAGGTGGCAGCACGTCGGGGGGGAACCTAACCTAACCTAACCTAACCTTTTTTTTTTTTTTTTTGACCCAGAGAAATGCATTGAATTGCATACCACTACGTAATATGAGACCCTCGGGGGGAGAGTCAGACATTACGCATTGGTTATGTGGGGCTCTCTAGTCAGAAGGACTAGCCTACCCACTAAAACTCTGGGATGCTGCCAACCTGTGCCGTAGTGGTGGCGCCATGGGATCGCGAACATGTCACCACGACACCACCGGCACTTTCGCCCTAGGGCGAACCCTCACCGACAGACACACTGTAGCATAGCAGTGTGCCTAACCCTCACCTGCTTCCCCAAGCCCCCAGGAAGCGGGGACCGCCACCGACACACGGTGCTGCGGTCCCACCCTCCTTGCTGAGGGAGGACAAAAGCCCCTACCCCTCAGCTGGCCATGGGAGGACAAAAGCCCCTACCCCACGACCCCCTCTCCACGTCCCATATCAGTCGTGGACTCTGCTGCTGCAGAGCCACGCTGAGGGACCCTCTGGAAGCTAGGACCGCCACCGACACACGGTGCTTCGGTCCCAGCCTCCTGGCCACGGGAGGACAAAAGCCCCTACCCCACAGCCGGCCGTGGGAGGACAAACGCCCCTACCCCACGACCCCCTCTCCACGCCAAGGGAGGACAAACGCCCCTACCCCTCGGCCCGCCACGGGAGGACAAACGCCCCTACCCCTCACCCAACCACGGGAGGACAAAAGCCCCTACCCCGTGGGTTCCCTCCCCAGGTGCCGACGGATGTCCCGTCCCACACGAATCCCAGAAACTCGGCCCCCGCAGACGCCGTCAGAAGCCGGAAACCCCCCTGACGTGTCACAGACATGCATGACACCTGACATGTGATCCTCCCGCCTCGCTAATACAGCCGACCCGCCTGGGGAATGGATTTGCGTTTTCGATTTCCCAGAAATCGAAATGCACAATCCTTCCTGGCAGGTAGGCAGTATCAGAGGAGCAGGAGGCTCACTAGCCAGGCAGCCACCCACAGCTACGACACGTCGAGAGTCCTTCCGACATCCTCCAACAACCACAAGGTCAGAGCCCCCAGGACCCACGCAGGCCGAAGACACCAACCAGCACCTGTCTCCCCCGCCCGTCTTGGCCCGTAGGCCCCCTCCCTGGTGTCTCTTGGCTTCCCCGCGCGCACAACGCAGGTACTGAGCCCCCCCACCACGACAAGGTGGACACCTTCGGGGGGGAACCTAACCTAACCTAACCTAACCTAACCTAACCTAACCTTTTTTTTTTTTTTTTTTTTTACGTGGGGGAAATGCCTTATGCATACCCGTCCTCTGAGGGGGTGAGGACGGGTTATGTCGGACTCGCACCGACTAAAACCTACCACGATATTTCGCCACTGCCGTTAGGGGGGGGGTGCCATGGGGTCGCGAGCATTCTACCACGACACCCCCTGGCTGCCCTGGCTTGACCCGGGGCTCCCGCGCCAAAGTCTGTCGTTGTGGGCCCCTCACCCACGAACTCCACTAGGGGATTTGGCGAGCGGCAAATTGGGCTCGCCTCCTCCCCACACGTCTGCGCCGGATCGGGAGCGCATCTGCCCTCTCTTCGCGCTCCCGTTCCGAGGCCTCCTTCTGTGCGATGACGGACTCGCAGAAAGAGGCCATTGCCTCCCAGGATCTCTCGCTCCTCAGCATGGCCGCCACGACGTTGTGGAGCGAGAGATCACCGACTCCGAGGGCGCCGACTAAGGTACGGCGTTCCTCGACCCAGCGATCGCACACCTCTAGGGTGTGCTGGGCGGTATCATCTGGGTCGCCGCACTCGTGGCAGACCGGGCTGGCCTCCCTCCCGATTTTGTGCAGGTAATGACCGAAGCACCCGTGTCCAGTCATTACCTGCGCCAGCCTGAAGCCAATGCTCCCGTGTGCCCGCTCCAACCAGTGGTCGAACGACGGGAGGAGTGCCCCTATGGTGCGGAGTCCATAGGGGGAGTCCTCCAGGTCGTTTCGCCACCGGTCCCTCATCCTCCGTTGCGCTTGGCTGCGCTCCTCCCTCAGCTCTTCGGGGGTGGGGAACTCATTTAGGGCCCTACGCCTTACCCGCTCCCTGTGCACCTCCGCGAGCACCTGGGCATCAAGTTCCCAGGGCGTGGTGCTCGCTAAGGCGCACGCCGCTGCCCACGCCACCGTGCAGTAGGCCCTTACTACACGAATGGCCACCACTCTTTGCGGCCTTCTGAGTTGGGCCCTATTGGCGGCATTGAGCCGATCGGCCCAGATCGGCGCACCATATAGGGCCATGCTGCGGGTTACCCCCGCATACAGGCGGCGACATGTCACATTGGGCCCCCCCACGTTGGGCAACAGCCTGCCAAGCGCTGACGCTGCTGCGACAATTCGGGGAGCAAGCTGGCGAAAGTGCTCCTCGAAATTCCACCTGCGGTCCAGGTGGAGGCCCAGATATTTGATGTGGGCCTTCACCTGGACCGCTTCTCCACCCACGGGGATGACGGTCGCGGCGGGCAGCCGCCAGCCTCTGCCCCCGAAAATAATGGCGTCCGTCTTGGACAGGGCCACCTTTAGCCCCAGCAGCTCTATGCGGGTGACCATCAGGTCCGCCGCGACTGCCGCCCTTCGCAGAGTTTCCTCTATTTGCGCTCCCCAGACGGCCACCATCGTGTCATCCGCATAGCAGATGATGGTCATCCGGGGCAGCAGGACCCCCCTTATCGCCCAGTCGAACCCTATATTCCATAAGAGGGGTCCAAGTACAGAGCCCTGGGGGACTCCACACGCCATCGCCCGCTCACACCTCCGCTCGCCCCGCTCTTCGTAGAGCACTACTCTTTGCGTGAGGTAGTGCTCTATTATCCGCCGCAAGTACATGGGCACCCCGTGGTATCGGAGCGCCTCCACGATCACCGGGTATGGGAGGGAGCCAAACGCATTGGCGATGTCGAGGGACACCGCCACCACTCCCTCTCCCCGCCCCGCAGCGTACTCATGTAGCGCCCGTAGGGCACCCAGGGCGTCCATCGTCGACAGCCCATTTCGGAAACCGAACTGGCGTTCTGATAAGTTCGGCCCGGTTCCTTCTAGATGCTGGATGATCCGGGAAGCGATAATACGTTCGAACATCTTCCCGGACTCATCCAGCAGGACTATCGGCCTCCACCCCGAAGGGGAATCCGCCGGCCGGTTCTCCTTGCGGAGGAGGCAGAGCCTGCCCTCTTTCCAACATCTCGGAAACCGCCCCACCTCCAGACAGTCGTCATAGAGGTCTTTGAGGCGGTCGCCGAGGTGGGTCAGTGCCATAGGCAGTATGCGGTTGGGCACGCCGTCTGGGCCAGGTGCCTTCCTAGAGCCTCGCAATCGATGGATCGCGCACCCCATCTCACCGTCCGTAACCGGCGGCACTGCAACCGGTTCCGTTGTGTCCTCCAGGGGGCCGGCCATGCAGGGTGAGGTGAAGTCCGGTGCCGGTGGAAATAGGCCCTCTACCACTCTGCTTAGGAGTTGCGGCTCCAGGGAGTCCATGCCGGGGGTGCGGCGTAGCTTATTGCGGACGACTTTGTACGGCCGTCCCCATGGGTCCCTGTCTAGTGTGGTTAGGAATTCCGGGTGCGCAGAGTCCTTCGCCTTCGCGATTGCTGTGGAGAGGGCCGCCTTGGCTTGTTTGAGGGCCCCATAGAGGAGCTCTTCCTCCTCCGCAGTATGGCTCTGTCGTCGCCTACATCGGGTGTATGCTCGCCTGGCAGTGTTACAGGTGAGGCGGAGGGCCGCAACCTCCTCCGTCCACCAGTACACCTGGGTCTTCGCAGGCGGCCGCCCCGCCCTGCGCATGGCGGCGTTACACACCGAGGTGAGTGACGCCCGAAACTGTACTGCCCTCTCTTCCACGTCCGCGGCCCGATCTGGTGGGGGGGGCCCGCCACACCTCCACCATCGCCGCCTCCTCCGCCATGTCCGTATCTAGAGTGGCGAGGCTCCATCTTGGAAATCGTTCCCGGCTTCTTGGCTCCCTCGGACCTGGCACGAGGGCTGTCAACGACTTGGAGACCCTCATCCTGATATACTTGTGGTCGGAGAGGGTCTCCGTGTCCACCAGGACCCTCCAGTTGGACGTTCGCCTTGCAAGGGCGGGGGTCGCGAAGGTGATGTCTACGATGGACCCCCCTTGCTGGCGCACGCAGGTGTGGTCGGTGCCCCGGTTTAAGACCACAAGGCCAGTCCGCACCGTCCATTCCCAGAGGGCCACGCCCTTGGGATCCGTTGATGGGGAACCCCACGGCCTGCCCTTGGCGTTAAGGTCGCCGAGAACCATTACTGGCGAAGGTGCCGCTCTGCCGACCACCTCGCCGAGCCTGATGAGGTACTGCTCAAATTCTCTGAGTGGCCGATTGGGGGAGAAGTACACCGCTACCAGTACTAAGTCTCCCCATTTGGCGGCAGCGTACCCCGGCCCGCACTCAATTTTCGAGAGCGGGGGGTGGTTGCCCACAGGTGGTGTTACCACCGCAACTGACTCGTCCGCGTCTCCGACCCAGTTGAGCTGGGGAGGAACAAAATACGGTTCCGACACCGCTGCTGCATTAATGCCCCACTCCGCCATATGCTGCATCAGCAGGTCTTGTGCTCTGGCAGAGTGGTTCAAATTGCACTGCAACACTTCGTGGGCGGATTGTGTATGCTGTGTTGGCATCAATGGTCCGTGTTTTGCTCCTCATTGTTCGCCTGGGGCGCTTTGTCTCGGGGAACTTCCTGAGTTCTGGCAGCTACCTGGGTCTTGGCGGGAACCATTCTTCCTCTTGTGCGTGGGGGGGTGCACGATGGTCCCCCCATCACATGCTCGGCTGGTAACTTGGCGTGGTGGCATACCGCGCACCACGGGTTGTCTGCCTCACACTCCCTGCTCATGTGGCCAGATTTACCGCACCGGTAGCAGAGGCCACTCCTGTCTACAGGTGAGGGACAGAGCGCTCTGGTATGTCCTGTCCCCATGCACCTGTAGCACCTCATGGGCCGCGGGTCCATGGCCTCCACTCTAGCCGATGTCCACCCTAATAATAACCGTCCGGCAGCGATGACGGTGTTGGCCGCTGTTACGGGGCAGATCGCGATGACCGACCCAGTGTGGTTTGACGGCGCCATGCGGATCCTCCCCACGCGGATCTGTCCCGGTGGGCAGCCCCCTTTTTCTGCTATTGCCGCCTGGACGGCTTCTGTTGTCACCGTCTCATCAAATCCGGATATCGGCCGTCTTAAAGGGTAGGTGGACGTCGGCCACTTCGCCGACAAGGCTACGAATCTTGTCGGCTAGGTTGTCCGCCATAGGTCCACTGTTTGCCCCAGGGACTTCAATTAAGCGGGCGCCAGCAGCTGTACTTCTCACTTTTACAGGCCCAAGGCCCAATTCCGCAAGCTTAATTGTCGTGACCGTCCCCATGACCGACTTGTAGTCAGCGTCAATCCCCGGTTTGAGCGTGATGACAACCGCCGTGGATTTTGGGGCGGTGAATTGCTTCGGTTTGGGTTTTGGTTTCGGAGGCAGCGCAGAAGATGGTGCAGCCTTCTTTTTGCCCTTTTTAACCACCTGAGTCCAGGCGTTAGGAGCAGGGGACGCAGGCTGGTTCTCCCTTGGCTGGGCGTTGGCCGACTCTCCGGTGATCTGCGACGTTTGAGCGGGAGCCGGCTGTGCAGCAACTTCTGCGGTTGTCCTCTTCCCGGTCCGACGCGTCGAACCCGCAGAAGTAGAGGCTTGCCTGGGCGCAGTTGTGCGTGTCTTCGGCGTAGGAGCTGACTTCCGCGCTCTAGGAGCGGGGATAGGCTTGGGAGCCTTATCAACTGTTGCTCTGGTCGTGTCCTGTTGCGTAGCTGGCGCCAACTGGCTGGCCGAACGAGTATTGTCCGCCGCTAATGGGGGGCGGAGAATCGGCTCCGAAGGGAGCAGCTTCCTTACTTCCCCGACTCGGACGTTTATCATCTCACCCAGGGACTGAGTGAGATCCCGCTTTAGGTCCTCCCTAAGTGCAGCCAGCCCTGTGGCCAGGTCTGCAGGGGCGTCCGGTGCTGGGCGCATGTTCCTCTCCGAAAAGGCCGTCCTAAGCGCCTTTGTTTCCTTTCGGAGCTGCTCGAGTTGTTCTCTCATGCGCTTGTTATCCGCCTTCAGGGCGCGCACTTCGTCCTCCTCGCGTCTGTCCTCCAGAATGTCCGCAGCTACAATAATGTCGCGACACGCCTGGTTCATGCGACCCCACACCTTTCCGCTGAGGTGACCAGACTTCTTCGCCTCGTCCAGCACCGTTGTGGCCGCCTTTCGGACTACCTCATAGTAGTCTACGTAGCCTGCCACGGACCTGTCACTTGGGCTACCGTCTCTTGATCCGAGAGGAGACCCCTTCTTCTTGTGCGTCTTGATGGTAGCACCGCAGCGGGAGCCATCCTCCGCCACCGCTTCCTCCGCCTCTAGGGCCTCAAGCTGGGCTTTTGCCATGGCTATGCCGGTTTGGTGCCCCTTTCCAGCGCCACCTCTTGCTATGTGGAGGCGGCCTCTACGGGAAGAGCTCATTTTAGCCCCTTTACTCGGGGCGGACTCCTCATCGTCGCCGTCGGAGCTTAACGCGTTCCGAGACCTTTTTACACCCGACGTCCCTTTACCTTCGTCCACAGCTATCTTCCGGCCCTCTATGTCAGGCGCCTCTGAGTCAGAGGAGACTGCAGTCTCGAACCCGGGCCGACCGTCCGACCCAGGAGGCGATTCGGATCCGTTATTCCTCACCATCTCTATCCTGGCGTCCGACACCGACGCAGCCTTCTTCCGCTCCTCGAGATATCTCTCGACACATCCACGCTCTAGCAAGACAGCGGGGTGTTTTTGAGCGAGATCGACTCCATCTCCTCTCCTCGGTGACCGTGCTAGGGACCTCTGAGGGCGGAAAATCTCCTCCTCGTCCCTTGCGTCCAGCCTTCTGTCCGCGCCAGGGTTGTTGGCTTCGGCGCGCGCCATCAGGGCGCCCGCTTCCACCGCCGTATCAACAAAATCCGATCGTTGTGCATGTTCAGGTCCATGTCCGTTATCCTTTTTAAAATTGCTAATTTTGTTCCCACGAGAGTGGGGGAAATAACCGGTCCACCCAGGCAGTGCCCCCTGTACCTAGGTAACCCTAATACCTCTGGGAGGGCAGGCGGTCTCCCAGGGTTGGCCACTAGTGGCTGGAATACCCTCCAGCCACTCTCGGAGGGTGAAAACAGGCCCGGGCCCCAGCACGCCCAGTCAGGACAAGACCCCCCCGCCCCATCACAAGCCCACCCAAGCAGAACCACTCACTGTGCCCAGGATCTGTGCAACCTCCAGGACAACGATTCCCCCACTCCCCCGACACTGACCCCGAACTAGGGAGATTATACGCGCCCTCCATTTCCTCATGAAATGGGAGGACGCAATCTACCCCAGCTCAAAGAGCAGTGCCTGGCGGGTGGAAGGTTCGCCGGTCCAGAGGCTGCTCACATCCGCAGCACACGAGGGGCCTCTCAGGCAGACTGTAGTGTCAGGGCGGATGAACCCTGTCCAGGCTACGCGCGCATAAAGCCCGGTCCTGTTGACCCCCTCCGTCGAGTTTCCCGACGCCATGTACCGCAACGTCGGGAATTGGGGATTTTTTATAGAGGTTGTCTCCTCGCGGTCCGGCCAGTAAAGGCGAGACCCCCGTTCCCGTTCCAAGCCGCGAGACGTGACCACAACTCTCGGAACGGGGTTACGGATCCGGCGGTGGCGCGGGCAGGATAAGCCCCCCAGCGCCTGCCCGACGGCATGGTTAGTGCTCGCCGGGCCCGCCCTCCCTTGGTTCCTCCACTGCGCCCTCTGCTACTCAGAGGGACGCGCGGAGAACCCTCCCGGGGACAACCGTCCCGCCGCTCCTCCTCACAGCTCGTCCACTGCGCCCTCTGCTATTCAGAGGGACGCGCGGAGAACCCTCCCGGGGACAAACGTCCCACGACTCCTCGTCCGATCTCATCCACTGCGCCCTCTGCTACTCAGGGGGACGCGCGGAGAGTCCCTCCCGGGCCGAAGCCCCCCTTTCCCCCCCTGGGCCGAAGCCCCCCGTTTCCCCCCCAGTGTTTGGTTCGCGGGACTACGTCCTACCCCCGCTCGACGTCAGGAGCCGGGGCGTTCCCCTATCCACCACCCGGGGACGCGCCACGTCGGGGTTCACCTCCCCGCCCACTCGGACAACCGAGCAGGTCCGTGGAACCTAACCTAACCTAACCTAACCTAACCTAACCTAACCTAACCTTTTTTTTTTTTTTTTTTTTTTTTTTTTTTTTTTTTTTTTTTTTTTTTTACCCAGAGAAATGCATTGAATTGCATACCACTACGTAACATGAGACCCTCGGGGGTAGAGTCAAATATTACGCATTGGTGATGTGGGGCTCTCTAGTCCGCGAGGGACTAGCCTACCCACTAAAACTCTGGGATGCTGCCAACCAGTGCCATAGTGGTGATGCCATGGGATCGCGAACATGCCACCACGACACCACCGGCACTTCGCCCTAGGGCGAACCCTCCCGAAAGACACACTGTAGCATAGCAGTGTGCCTTACCCTCACACACTTCCCCAAGCCCCCAGGAAGCGGGGACCGCCACCGACACACGGTGCTTCGGTCCCACCCTCCTTGCTGAGGGAGAACAAACGCCCCTACCCCTCAGCCGGCCATGGGAGGACAAACGCCCCTACCCCACAACACACTCCCCACGCCAAAGGAGGACAAACGCCCCTACCCCTCGACCCGCCACGGGAGGACAGAAGCCCCTACCCCGTGGGTCCGTCAACGCTGACGGAGGTGAAATCCAACACAAACACCGAAGTTATACCTTCCATCATCAGCTCAGCATAGGAAGATGTTTATAAACAACTTTATAATCGCGGACAATCAAACATACATACTTATAATATACCGGGTGATCAATCCAAATGGGTCAGTAGGGAGAAAACGAAAACTATAAGAGATAGGGAAATCTGTTCTTAGAAATCCATGGCTTCGATTTTAGCGTGTCAGGCACTTGACTTAAGCACGTCGATTATGTAGCAAAATAATTGATTGACAATTCGGGTCTTGTCGAGTATCCGAGTCTAAGATCCGAAAAATACAAAAACTTTATGCACTAATACTGTACTCAGCGATAAATATTGCACATCGGTCTTTAGCCCTTAATTTGACAAAAGATGACGAAGGTCGCTGGTTCAAGCCTCGTTATGGTAAAATTGAGCAAAATATTCTGGTTCGAAAATGGTAAAAGATGGTCAAAGAATTTGTTCACCCTACCATACACGCCAAATTATGGGTTAGAAAGAGGCAATTCAGCAATTGGCTGTTTATTTACGACGATTTCCGAACACTGGCGACCTTCCATCAATCATTGTTTAAAATTAAGATGAATGAAATGGGAATGAACGTAAATACTTTCTCGTTTATAATATTATTAGGATTATTTATATATGTTAAGTATCGTATCTTTGCATACTGAGTTATTTACTACTTTATTTATACTCAGTTACCAAGCGGAGGTACATAATCAAAGCTCGTAGGCACTATTTTCAGATGATGTGCGTATCGGAACGTGATACCTACCTGAAGGGCTACTCCGATGTTCGAAATTTTACTTTCGTATAGTGCTATTCCATTCACTCAAATATACCTTGACAGGAGATCGAGAGGGATGGCACTATTCGACAGTCAAATTTTGAACATTGGAGTAGCCCTTCTGCAATCACTGGTTTGACATGTCTTGCCAGATGGGTGTGTGACGTTTGTCAAATCAAATGTGATTGATTCAAATTTGTAAAATTTTATGTATTTGATTCTTGAAATTACGCGATTAATCGAATTTTGCGGATACATGTTCCCATATCAGAATTTATTGTTTTTTTACAAAGAATAGTTTGGTATGCGTTTGGTGGTCTATTAGTTTCGTAGATTAGTTTACGTCAAAACGATGACATGTAGGGAGTTGTTGCAACTACAATGATTTGCTCTCCATACAAAGTTTAATCCCGTTTTTCACGGGAACACTACATTTATTCGGGATGAAAAGTATCCTATGTCCTTCCCCGGGACTGAAACTATCTATATACCAAATTTCATATAAATCGGTTCAGCGGTTTAAGCGTGAAGAGGTAACAGACAGACAGACAGACAGACAGACAGACACACTTTCGCATTTATAATATTAGTATGGATAGTATGGATTGGAAACAATTTCATATTTGCTTTTGGATAAAAAAAAATACGTAAAATGTTCGTACCTTAAAGGAACAGTGAGAAGAGTGACAACTCTTTAACAGCAATTTCTGATTCTTAGAGAACTCTAAATGTATGTAGTCCCTTACAGACATTTGTTCTCAATAAAAAATAGGATCGATTGACATCTTAAATTATTATTTTTTTCTCTACCAAATTGCAACCAGGTTAAATTCCGGGCTATGCATGAGATATACGAAAAAAAATAATAATGCAGTTTTTAATAAATCTAAAATCGAAGCCATGGATTTCTAAGAACAGATTTCCCTATCTCTTATAGTTTTCGTTTTCTCCCTACTGACCCATTTGGATTGATCACCCGGTATATTATAAGTATGTATGTTTGATTGTCCGCGATTATAAAGTTGTTTATAAACATCTTCCTATGCTGAGCTGATGATGGAAGGTATAACTTCTTAACGGTTTGGGTTTAAGGCAAACGAGATGCATGCAAACATGACCTTCCCGATCACTCCGCTATATATATTTTATTTGAATCAGCAAAAAGCAAAAAAAAATAAAAAACTGAAACGCCAAAGAAAACCCAGTTAAGTACAGATTACATTTTGAAGCACCTTTTCATGTCAGTGCCAAACATCATGATCGAACTATGAATTCTATGATCTACGAAATTAGTCGGTTTATATTAAAAGCCGCTTTAATGCTCTAAACTCCCAATATTAATTCTCACAAAATCAAATAAACTTATTGTCTTAACATTTCTACGTTAACATGTCGTTAGCTAGTTTGCGATGGCTAAAGAGCCATCTACCGGACAATAGAAACACTAAAATATTCAACTACATTAAATATAAATCTAACATACCGCCCACCAAGGACATAATGTCCTTTCTAACCGCCCACCATAGCAACATTGACCTTTCCGGTCCTGGTGAGGGAAAATCAGAGATGAACTATTTACAAACTTAACAATACACAAACTAAAAATCACAAATGACACAGAAACACAATTAATAAATCCGTTAAATATAAGTAAACATTACAAATCTAACAATCCTACTCATTAATAGATAAAACACAAAGTTTGAAGTTGGTCGTTTAACAATTGAATTTTTGCATTTCAACGACACAACTCTAGTTAGTCCATCCGAGCCAGGATGCTTGGTGAGGACTTTACCGAAAAGCCATTTGCTAGGAGTTAAATCATCCTCTTTTATCAATACGATGTCATGAATACATTTGTGAAACTGCCTTCGTTCGTTTGCCTCTGACTGTTTATGTTTTCCTTATCTGTCTTGTTTTATTTATATTTATGTATGTTTAAGTAGGTTTATATATATCTATTTATGTATGTGTATATCTATTGATACGTTTACTTGCTTATCTGTTGATAATTATTTTGTTCTCCCTTCCCCTTCTGCATCACCTACTCATTGTGTGATTTATACTAATCAACTCCACTACCTAAAGGTTGTCTGGAAGAGATCGCTCTTTAGCGATAAGACCGCCTGTTGTCTACCGTTACTAAAATTATTGTTCTGTATTGATTTTGTAAACTTTTTTGGTGTGCAATAAAGCATTTTGTATTGTATTGTACATCATCCACTACCAAATCCGAAAAATGTGACCGGTGTGACAGTATTATGGGCGTTTTAACGTTTTCGGGTTGATGTGACTTGGATATTCTACCATCTACTCGAAGTAATCCATTATCATCAATGAATGGAGTTAAACAAAGCAATCTTGATGATTTGGAATTGATCTGTCCGTAAGTTTGTATTTCTCTTAATTTTATTTGGGATTCAGCCGCTTGTTTTAATTTGATGCATCTTCATCTAGTTCACGCTTCATCTAGCTCCCATTTATTTAGAGATTTTACATTGTGACCTTTTTGAATAATATATTTTTTTTATCTCCTACAATATGCTACGGCTCTGATAAGTTTATGCAACGATGAGTAATATGTTTAATGTTTAACCAAGCCAATACAACGGTTGAATCAGTCCAAGCTCGTACGTTTCTCCTAGGGATGTTCAAAACACTAGCGATCTCCACCAATAGCTTGGCCAACAAGACAGCACCACAAAGTTCCAGGCGTGGTATGCTGATTTGTCGAATGGGTGAAACTCTTGTTTTGGCGCTAACTAAAACAACATGGACTTCACCGTGCGTATCTACTACTCGCATATAAACAACCGCAGAGTAAGCTACATTGGATGCGTCCGAAAAGCCATGCAATTCAGTAACTACATCATTGTCCTTTGTGAACATCCACCGAGTGATACGAAAGTCGGTAAGTTGAGCTAATTCATTGCGGTAAGTATACCAATCCTCTAAGATACTCGTTGGTGGTTCTTCGTCCCATCCTGTTCCTGCTATCCACAATCGCTGTATGAAGATCTTAGCTTTTATCACGCACGGTGCAATCCACCCTAAGGGATCAAAAAGCCTTGCAACGTCTGATATGATTTTTCTTTTTGTTACAGGTGCTGACAGCCGAGGTAACTTCACCGAGTATTGAAACTCGTCGCGACTTCGGTTCCAGGTGAGTCCTAAAATCTTTACTATATTGTCCTGTTTTAGTTCTAAAGTTTTATCTAATCTGCTATCTTCTGTTTTTCCCGTTTGACCTATAATCTTTAGCAATTCCTCTTCATTGCTGGACCATTTATGTAGAATGAATCCACCTTCCTTCAAAAGTGCATTCATCTCATTATATAATCTTATACCGTCCTCTATAGTTTGACAACCAGTCATTAGATCATCCATGTAAAACTCCCTTGCAACCTTCTCTGATGCTATTGGATACGCTTCCTTGTGATCAATTGCGACTTGATTCAACGCCTTAACTGCTAAATATGGGGCTGAAGCTGTACCAAATGTAACTGTGAGCAGTTTGTTATCTTGCACTTTATCTTCTGGATGTGTTCTCCACACTATGCGTTGGAAATCACAGTCCTGTTCTGCCACTTTTACCATTCGGTACATCTTCACAATGTCTGCTATTAGGCACACGGGATGTTTTCTCCAACTTATAATCAAGTGTCTCAAATCTGGTTGCAACCTAGGCCCAACCATCAAATTATCATTTAGCGAAATTCCTTTTTTATTTTTACAGGATGCATCGAAGACTACCCTGACTTTAGTAGTAGTCCTATCTTCCCTAACGACTGCATGGTGTGGTAAGTAGACTGAATCTACATTAAGTTCCTGCTCTGGCACCAGCTCCATATGGCCTAACTGTAAGTATTCGTTTATCACTTCAGTATGTCTTTCTTTTAGTATTTCGTCTTTTGTGATCTTTCTTTCCAATGATTTAAGTCTTTTTATAGCAATTTCACGAGAGTTTACATTTTTGCAGGTTGGCTCCTCATCGCGGAACGGCAGCTTTATAACGTATCTGCCATCTTCATCTCTGCGTGTCGTCGCTGAGAAGATGTCTTCGCATCTTTGTTCTTCTTTTGTTAAAATGGCTGTACTTAATAAAAGTTCGTTTTCCAACTCCCAGAACCGTTTTATTATTTCATTCTCTTCTACTTGCGTATGAAACACGGATATTTTGTTTTGTACACCTGTGGGGCCTATTGGTCCCGACAATATCCAACCCAATGAGGTACATTGAGCTACCGGGGACCCTACAGGTCCTCTCATTACACCGTCCTTTAAGATTTGACTATAGACTTCCGCTCCCAACAAAATGTCTATTTTATTGGGGGAATCAAAGTTTGTGTCCGCTAGGCACAAGTTCTTTAATTGTACCCAGTCCGGGACCAAAACCTGTCGCCCTGGAAGTAAAGATGTAATGTTTGTTAAAACAAAACATTTCAGCTCCATTTTAAAGTTCGGATCCGTTAGTGACTGTATTTTTAATGTCACTGATGCTTTTGACCTTATTGACCTCTGATCAGCGCCCACTCCCGAAATTGTAAAGTTGGCCGATGTTTTGTGCAGTCCTAACCCTTGAACTGTAGCTTCCGTCACAAAGGAGGCTTGTGAACCCTGATCTAACAGAGCTCTAACTGGCTGGTATTGACCTGTTCTCGATTCTACATTCAAAATTGCCGTGGGTAACAAAACTTGGTTTCTTACCTGACCTTTTGAGAAACAAGTCACTACTGGTGTATCCTCATTAGAAGAATGACTAGACCCTAAATGAGCATTTACCCTAGTCACTTCATCACCCGTACTGTCTCCAACTGATTGACCTGACGTACCAGCGAAAACACCCTTTGGATGAAGTAACGAATGGTGTTTTTTGTTACAAATCCTGCAACTCGTGGCTTTTTGGCAAAATCTTACACCATGGTTGCTACCTAGACAATTGTAGCAAATTCTATTTTTGGTTACAAATTCGTGTCTGTTTTCATAATCCTGGTTAGCGAACTTCTTGCAAAAACATAATTTGTGTTCATCGCCACAAAATTCACAACTCATCTTAACAACATTAGTTGCATGCAACGCTTTGGTGTGACCTATTTTATGACTAGTCGATACCTTTGAAGTAATTGCTGTTGACTTATGTTATATTTTCAGTTAAATATCAATACTATTCTTTATGGTATAGCAGTATAGTGCTGCCATCTGTTAATCTGTTGCGTGTTGTATCGTATCTGTGTTCTGTTTGAATTTTCTTGTCAGTCACCGTATCTGCTGTTTTATTTAGAGGTTATGTGCTCCAGCATATTAAGAATCGCGAGTTTTTCGAGTGTTTTAGCAAGAATTTCTGACTTAGTAATAGTAACGAGTGTTAAAAAGACTATTTCGAAACGCGATTGAACTGTGGTGACGGATTGACATATTTATTCGCGTAGTAAAGTTGAAGTGTAAGACTGTTACAATGGCGGCCAATTACCTTATCAACGTACCTAAGTTAAAAGGACGCGAAAATTATAGCGAATGGTGTTTTGCAGCAGAGAATTTCCTAATCCTCGAAGGCATGGAACATTGTGTGAAACCAGAACCGACGGTTGCAGTAGGAGCTGCTGATGATGCAAAACAAAAGCTAAATTGATCATGACAATCGACTCGTCTTTGTTCGTACATATAAAGACAGTACAATCTTCGAAGGAATTGTGGGATAAATTGAAACAATTGTTCGACGACAACGGTTTTTCACGAAGAATAAGTCTACTTCGCAATTTAATTTCGATTCGCCGTGAAAATTGCAGCTCGATGACGTGTTATGTGACACAAATTATCGATACGGCACAAAAACTAAGCGGAACGGGCTTCGAAATTAACGATCAGTGGACAGGATCGTTGCTGTTGGCGGGATTGCCGGATCGTTTTTCCCCTATGATCATGGCCATCGAGCATTCCGGGATTCCAATAACGGCTGATTCAATCAAAACAAAGTTATTAGACATGGAGGAGTCTTCAACGGAAGAAGATATGAACGAAGTTAGCGGCGCATTTGCCATTCGTTCAAAATTCACTGGAAAGAAAAATATGAATTTGTCTATGGCACGAAAGAATGTTGGCAGCAATGATCAGTCAAAGTCAAACGTCAAATCAGTGAAATGTTACCGATGTAAACAATTTGGCCATTACCGAAACCAATGTCCAAATACCGAAGCGATTTCGTCGAATTCTAACAATAAAACTCGAATGCAGTCTAATGCGTTTAGCGCAGTGTTCCTGAGTGGTAATTTTAACCGAAATGAATGGTACATCGACTCCGGCGCAAGCACACACTTAACAGCAAATGAGAGTTGGGTCAGGAATGCTTCTTATGGACAACAAAAAGAAATTGTGGTTGCAAATAGTGAAAAGGTGTCAGTATTATGTACCGGCGATGTGGAAATTACGACGACGACAGAGAACGTTGATTACGATATTGTGGTAGAAGATGTGTTCTGCGTTCCGAGCTTGACGACAAATTTACTATCTGTCAGTCAGCTGATTAAAAAAGGGAACAGAGTATCATTTACCGACACTGATTGTTCAGTATACAGGGTGTCCCTAAAACCAACGCCAAAATGAAGAGGGGTGAAAGAACAGCTCATAAGCAACCATATTAAGTCAATTTGACCTTAATAAAAAGTTCATGGTTTTCGAGATATTTGCATTTTTTTTAAACTCGTGACTTTTGATGCCCTGCGTCAGTATGTCGATTGCCACCACTGCAAATTTAGGTATTTTGTAAATCTGTTTTTTGCAGGATGTTACTAAAAACATATCCTATCGAATGTAATTTAAATTTATTACATATCATGATGCTTTGTCGGTAAAAATAATAAAAAAAAACGAATTATAGCAATTTATAAAACTTAGCCTGCGGTTTTGATCGAGTTTCATTTAAAAAAAGTATTGTAAACTAACATGGCACACAACATAAAAAGATAGTAAATTTATTGTAGTTTTCAAAAAGGTACAGTATTTTCTAATTTACACAGCAGTTTTCGAGATATTGATATTTTACACCAAAAGGAGCTCATACTGCAGTTATTCCATAGTATGGTACCAGAGCCCACTACTAGGCTCAGAGTTTGAATTTTGAACAAAAAATCGATTTAAAGAATACTTTATTTAGAATAGGAACACAGTTCAATTTTAGAATAAAAAAAATTGAAATGTTCATAGCGAACCTGGCAAATAACGTAAAAAGATAGCATATTTAGAGTTGTTTTAAGATGGTATTGAAGTGACTTAATTATTTAGCGGTTTATGAGATAATGCAAAAATAATACTGGTTGCCATTTTTATCTGTTAAGTGAATAAAAAACTAAAAACATTAAAAAAAAACGAAACCTGTTTTATGTAACTAAATTAAATGTTCAAATTGTCCGCCATTGACTTGAATACAAGCCCGGCATCTCCTTAAAAATGCTCGACTGATGTGACGTGCACTTCTTGTTACGTTGTTTTGGGCCTCTGCGTAAATGCGTTGTCTCAGCTCCGCTATACTGTTAATCGGTTCATTGTAAACTTTTTCTTTAATATAACCCCAGTAATAGAAATCCAGAGGATTTAGGTCTGGAGATCGAGGAGGCCACAAAATGGGACCCAGACGGCCGGTCCATCTCTGTGGATAAGTTTGGTTTAAATGTAGTCGCACTTCGCGTGCATAATGTGCTGGACAGCCATCATTCTGCAGCCACATTGACCTCCGCGTAGCTAAAGGTACGTCATCGAGAAGATTTGGCAACTCATTCTCTAAGAAATGCAGATAACTTGGACCATTCAGCGTTTCTGGTAATTCAAATGGGCCAATTATTTTCCCATCTAATATATCAGTCCAGAGGTTCACTTTAAATTGGTACTGCGACCGATCTTCCCTCATTAAATGAGGATTTTCTAATGCATAACTGTGTAAATTGTGCATGTTCATAAATCCATCTCTCTTAAAAGTGCTTTCATCAGACCATAAAACCATATTTATGAAATTGGGATCCTCTCTGTGTTTTTGCAGCATTTTCTGGCAAAACTGAACACGAAGTGGGTAATCACGGGGTAGCAACGCTTGAACACGTTGTATGTGGTATGGATGAAATCCATAACGACGTAATATTCTATTGGCAACAGATTTTGATATCCCTAAATTACGTTCAATGTTCCGTGTCGAAGTCGATGGGTCGTTTTGAATCTCTTGTAAAACATCTTCATCGTAATCTCCTCTAGGTCTTCCTAATCCGCCACGATTGCCAGGCAAAACGCCTTGTGAGTATGCGAGATGAACATTTCGAAATACTCGATGGTCCGGATGCCTTACATTTGGATATCTTTCTCGATAGAGTCTTGACAGCACAAGAGTTACCTTGACATTCCCCATAGACAAAATGCATGTTGGCATATTCTTTGTAGCGTTATTTTAATTGATAAATAAAATAACTTTACTTAATAAAACAATCATATTTTTGCGTAAAGGTAGTATTTTAAAAATATATATAACAAAACAACAACTACATTAAATTACATTAAAATATTTTAATGAAACTAAGTACACAAAATAATCTAATTAGAAATAAATAAACATTAATAAATAGAATAAAATAAACAAATATTAGTTTTCCGTTTTACACTTTATCGATACGATGATTACGCTATCGATATATCGTTATCGACCCGCGCCACGCACAGCGATACATATAACACAATGTATACGCACAGCGTATATGCGCGAGCGACTGGTTTTCTATGCAAATCCCCGCTCCATCATTCTCGATACAACTTTGACGCCGAGTGCATGTCGCTGCAGCGCGCACTCATTAGCCGCGTTCATAAATACAATGACGACGTGCTTCGGTGTAATCTCAATGTTTTAGTTCACCGGTTAATCTTATAATTTAAATAGTTTTCGCCCCCACTTTTGGGTAAGTGTGAACAAAATATATATTAGCTAATAAGTAGTGTTAAGATACTAACGCGTAATGCATTTCGTTGCGTACTGGTTGTCAAAATGGCGCTTTGCAAATTCACTCTGTCATTGTGTTGAAACTTGCCGATTTCGTTATAGTGCATTAGAATAAATTTAACTATTTAAATTAACTTAAATATAATTGTAAGAGTGAACGAGTTGCAATTTTGTTGATGCATTTAATATATAATACTGTAACCGATTACTGGCGAGTTAGTATTTAATGCATTTAGTTGTTCCAGTCTATATATGTTATTCTTTTTTATGTAATCTAGTCTAGTGCTTTCCCGCTTGCTCCGCTTCTGATTTCCGTGCACCGCCACATACCAGCCGTAGCTACTTTTTGTAAATTGCATTGATAGACCTGCTGTTAGGTAAACATTAGTGATGGGCGTTGCACGGGAACACGACTGATTCGTGTCCTAAAATAGTGGAAATGAATTCCAGGGTTTACGGCGA
Source organism: Apotomis turbidana (assembly GCA_905147355.2). Classification (NCBI taxonomy): domain Eukaryota; kingdom Metazoa; phylum Arthropoda; class Insecta; order Lepidoptera; family Tortricidae; genus Apotomis; species Apotomis turbidana. The sequence goes on along the minus strand of LR990306.1, from coordinate 12,498,318 downwards.
GGTTACCGCTGCCCTACCGCCTGACCGGAGCTGCGTGACGCTGGCTACACAGCAGTCCCGTTCCTGGCTCAGCGATTGTCCCAGGACAGTATTGACACTAGGTCGCGATCCAGAGCTATTACCGTAATAACGGCCTTGAGGCCGGATTATACCACGGACCCTCAGTGCTCCTTTTTTTTGTTTTATAATAAATTTTTGTACTGACTGTTGAAGTAGTGTTGTACTTATTTCCTTACCACTGCCCTTTACACAACGACGGTACAAGTGGCGCCAACGTGGTTAAGGGCTATTATTACTTCTTTTTATAATATTTTTGGATCGCTACGTAGTTGTGTTGTGTGTGTGTGTGTGATTGTTAAAGCTTTGTTTTTTTTTCTTTTCTTCTTTCTTTTGGCTTGGCAATTAAGGTCTAGTGTGGAGAAAAATAATTTATCGATATCGATACTTTCCTACCATTGTAACCACATTATACCTTACTTGTTTTTATGTTTAATGTGCAATTTTTTTTTGCTATTACTATTTTTTCTTACTTTTTCTGTTTCTATTTCTTTTCTTTTTCTGTGCCTGTGCTTATTAGAAAAAAACAATTCTCTTCCATCCCATCTGTAACAGGGCGGAGTAGTTAGTATTTGATTAAACGTAATTAGTAGTGTTCACATTTACCCAAAAATAAGAAACTATCGCGATGTCTTTTCCTATTAAATTCTTGTCGTTACAAAAACCGGAACTAACCTATGAAGTCGAGATTAGGGGTGAATCTCCGGGCAACACGGTCCAGGAATTACGAAAGCAAATAGTTAAGCTAGTCCAACTGTTTCCTTCCGAGGATATTCTAACTTCACCATTTGATCCAATGGATGACGTGGAGGCGGTTAATGAAAGCCTGGACAAAGTGGACTTAAACATTAAAGCACTCTCCCTCGCCGCTAGCTCGGACAAGAACTTATTAGATCGCACTGTTAACTTGACGCATCACGTGCACCATAGAATCAATAGGATTGATTGTTCCGAAGACCCAGAAGTTTTACCACTGTACTCTGATTGTCTTAAGCGGTTTCAAAATTATACAAGTTTTCTGAACTCAGTTGCCACGGGAAAGTCTCTCACGTCTCAGGATGTTTTTGAAAATAGTGTACCTAGACACTTAACAGTTTCGTGCGATCGTAGTTTTTCGTCAGATTTATCGAAATTAAAATTTAACGGAAAAACCTGTGTGCGTGCGTTTATTTTAAGTGTCAATGAATTCACGAAGGCCCGGGACATTCCAACTAGTAAAATACTATCTTTTGCAACGGAGATCTTTACCGACGATGCATTACACTGGTTTCGGAGTATCCAAGAGGATGTTTCATCTTGGGAGGAAGTTTGTAATAAATTAAAGGACGATTTCGGCTTCTCGGATTATGACTACCGTTTTTTGGCCGAAATTCGAGCTCGTACACAAGGTGAACGCGAGAACATCACCATATACCTTTCCATTATGGCGGGGATGTTCTCGCAATTAGACAAGAAATTGACAGAAAGTGACAAACTTGATATATTGCTGCACAATATCCGTCCATGTTACGCAAGCGTGCTTACCTCTTGTCCTGAGATAAAGGATATTGATACATTACGCTCTCTTTGTAAACATTTTGAAAATGTGCAGACGCGTCTATCTAAATTTTGTGAGTCGCCAAAGATAACGTCCGAAACATTGGCACCAGGATTCGCTTATTCTCATCCATCTAGCTCTGGTGATGGAAGCAAATCTTTTCGGCAACCATATGTTTCCGTATATTCGCAAAAAACCTACGGTAATTCAGATATCGACAGTGGAAATAACTATAAACCTAGTACAAATAAATCTAATGTATATAGGAGCAATCACAACCAAGTAAACTCGTCAGCAATGAATTCTGTTCACGCTGTTGGTGTTGGCGGGAGACCCAAATTTTGTCCGCGTTGTCGTGTGGATACCCACAATTTAAGAAACTGTACGGCGGATCGCGTAATTTTGTGCTTTCGCTGTGGCCGTGAGGGCGTGCGTTTTCATGATTGTCCTGATTGTCAGAAGCCTTCAACATCAAGCGAACAAAAAAACTAGTTAAGCAGAATTGCAGTTATGCTGACAACATCCATCAAAATGATAATGATTGGCAGGACTGGCTCAAGTTTGTAAAAAATTTTTTTACCATTTATAAAGTAACTTCAATTCTGCTGAACAAACCAAGTAATGATTGTCGGACGTTTGTAGATTTAGAAATAAATAATATAAAAGCTTGTGGACTGCTAGATTCTGGTGCTGCAGTCAGTATTATTGGCAATAGCTCACATATTGATCTGGTTCGTAGTGGCTTGCAATTGCATACTGACGATAATATAAATATAGTAGCAGCTGGCAGACACAACCTTTACAGTTTAGGATATATAAATTTACCAATCAAATTTGATGACTCTGAACATCTTATCAAAGCATACGTGGTTCCAGAAGTTGAGACCTCGTTAATTCTTGGCATAGACTTTTGGAGGAAATTTAAATTATGCCCTAAGTATATAAGTTCTATTGACACTGCGAAGTTGACGTTTCCAAGTGATGATTTCTCGTATTCTTTCAAGCACGTTACTCCGTATACTGGATTGGAGGCCTCGCAGCGTGTTGTTGCTGATGAAGTTATTAGCCAATTTAAAGAGGTATCCTTCGAAGTCAAAGGGCTTGGGCGAACTTCCCTCATTGCACACCACATTGACACAGGCAATGCAGCACCTATACGTCAAAGGTACTATCGCATGTCACCGGAGAAGACTCGTATCGTAAATGAGCAAGTCGATGAAATGCTCGCGCTTGACGTAATCGAGCCTTGCGAAAGTGCTTGGTCATCGCCTGTGCTCGTAGTTGGTAAGAAGGATGGCAAGCCTAGATTTTGCTTGGATAGTCGCAAGCTAAACGCCGTAACTATTAAGGATGCTTACAACTTGCCTTATATTGCTGAGATCCTAGATAACCTTAAGGACGCTAAATACCTCAGTAGTATAGATTTGTCGAAGAGCTTTTGGCAAATACCCATAAGCCAGGAAGATAGGAGTAAGACAGCTTTTTTCGTCCCAAATCGTGGAAGTTTTTGCTTCAAAACAATGGCATTTGGTTTGACCAACGCACCAGCCACGCAGCAACGGTTGGTAGATCAACTGTTTGGGCCTGAATTTGAGCTGAAAGTATTTTGCTACTTGGATGACATAATTTGCGTCAGTGATAATTTTGAAAGCCATGTATCCCTGCTGCGACGGGTCCTTGATAAACTTAAGCAAGCAAATCTCACAATTAATTTTGAGAAAACGCAATTTTTCAGGGAAAGCTTAAAGTACCTGGGTTACGTTGTTGATACACAAGGACTACGTACAGACCCTGAAAAGGTACAGGCCATTTCTAATTACCCTATTCCGACTTCTAAGAAAGAAGTGAAACGCTTCTTGGGCACTGCGTCTTGGTATCGCCGCTTTGTTCCAAATTTTAGCTCAATTGCCGGCCCCTTAAATAAACTGACCTCAAGCAAAAAGGGTGCACCTTCGTTTTCTTGGACGGAAGAAGCTGATCTCGCTTTCAATACACTTAAGAAGTGTCTTGCCTCAACACCCGTATTATCTTGCCCAAATTATAACCTCCCTTTCCAAGTACATACAGATGCAAGCAACTACGGAATCGGGGCCATGCTTTGTCAAGTCATTGATGGCCAGGAGCACCCCATCGCATATATGAGTAAGTCTCTCACCGGTGCAGAAAAGAATTATAGTATAACAGAAAGGGAGACCCTTTCTGTTCTCACTGCTCTCGAACATTGGCGGTGCTACCTGGACAATGGTCAGACTTTTACTGTTTGTACGGACCATTCAGCTTTAAAGTGGTTCCTCTCATTAAATAATCCCACGGGTCGTCTAGCACGATGGGGCATCAGGCTATCCGCTTTTAACTTTGTCATTAAACATCGGCGTGGTGTGGAAAATGTGGTACCTGATGCCTTGTCCCGTGCAGTACCTGTTAGCACAATAAACACGTCAAATTATTATTCGAAAACTGCTGATCAATGGTATATTCATAAATTTAAAAACTGCACATCTAACCCGGCTAGTCTTCCAAATTTCACAATTATCAACAATGCTTTATACAGACGTTCGAAGAATAGATGTTTCCTTACGTCAGAGTTTGAATGGAAAGAAGTAGTTCCAAGCGAGTTACGTGAACAGGTGATCTTAGCCAACCACTCTGAACCTGCAGCTGGTCACTTGGGCATTCACAAAACTTATCACCGTTTGGCTCTGCGTTACTTCTGGCCGGGCATGCACTCTGACGTGGTTAAATTTGTATCTAGTTGTTCGACTTGCCTTGCTCATAAGTTGCCTAATCATGCTACATTAGGTGTTATGGGAAGGCCTAAACAATGTTGTCGCCCATTTCAAATGCTGTCAATAGATTTTATCGGACCCCTTCCAACGAGTAGGAAGCAAAACACTTTTCTGTTGGTCGTAGTCTGTTGTTTTTCTAAATATTGTCTCATGTTTCCATTAAGACGAGCAACCACACAGGCGGTGATAAAACACCTAGAAGATGACGTATTTCTGGTTCATGGCATACCGCAAACAATCTTTATGGACAACGGAAGTCAATTTATAAGTAAAACCCTCGACAATTTTTTCCTTTCGTACAAAATTCCAAATGTTTTCTTTACGCCAAGGTATACGCCACAGATTAATACAGTTGAGCGTTATAACAAAACCATAACAACCTGTATTTCAACATTTATTAATAATGACCACAGGGCCTGGGATGTTAATTTACCAAAAATACAATTTGCAATAAATAACTCCGTAAATGAAGCGACGGGTTATACTCCCGCGTTTCTCGTGCACGGTCGAGAGTTAGTAACATGCGGTTCTCACTACTTAGAATCAGATCTTGGTAATGAAATTATCTTTCTTCCACGTAGCGTATATGCGGAAAACATAGGAATTTTGGCGAGTATATTTGATGAAGTGCAGGCTTCTCTTTGGCGAGCTCACGAACAGAATACGAAGCGCTACAATCTAAGACGTAAACAAGCTGAATTTAATATCAATGACATTGTTTGGAAAAGGACTTACTTTCAAAGCGATAAAGATCGTTATTTTACTAAGAAATTAGCTCCAAAATTTTTAAAATGTCGGGTTTCTGCGAAGCGGTCTCCCTTAGTGTACGAACTACAAGATATGTCTGGTAAAGATCTCGGGACTTGGCATATAAAAGACTTAAAATTGGTTAATCAATGTAACATGTAGTATTTTCCTTTTTTTTGTTTTACTTCATTTTGAGGGCCAAAGTAATTGATGCGGATTTTGACTCGTACAGGCAGTCAAAATCCTTCAGTAGCGAGCGGGGTAACTGTAGCGTTATTTTAATTGATAAATAAAATAACTTTACTTAATAAAACAATCATATTTTTGCGTAAAGGTAGTATTTTAAAAATATATATAACAAAACAACAACTACATTAAATTACATTAAAATATTTTAATGAAACTAAGTACACAAAATAATCTAATTAGAAATAAATAAACATTAATAAATAGAATAAAATAAACAAATATTAGTTTTCCGTTTTACACTTTATCGATACGATGATTACGCTATCGATATATCGTTATCGACCCGCGCCACGCACAGCGATACATATAACACAATGTATACGCACAGCGTATATGCGCGAGCGACTGGTTTTCTATGCAAATCCCCGCTCCATCATTCTCGATACAACTTTGACGCCGAGTGCATGTCGCTGCAGCGCGCACTCATTAGCCGCGTTCATAAATACAATGACGACGTGCTTCGGTGTAATCTCAATGTTTTAGTTCACCGGTTAATCTTATAATTTAAATAGTTTTCGCCCCCACTTTTGGGTAAGTGTGAACAAAATATATATTAGCTAATAAGTAGTGTTAAGATACTAACGCGTAATGCATTTCGTTGCGTACTGGTTGTCAAAATGGCGCTTTGCAAATTCACTCTGTCATTGTGTTGAAACTTGCCGATTTCGTTATAGTGCATTAGAATAAATTTAACTATTTAAATTAACTTAAATATAATTGTAAGAGTGAACGAGTTGCAATTTTGTTGATGCATTTAATATATAATACTGTAACCGATTACTGGCGAGTTAGTATTTAATGCATTTAGTTGTTCCAGTCTATATATGTTATTCTTTTTTATGTAATCTAGTCTAGTGCTTTCCCGCTTGCTCCGCTTCTGATTTCCGTGCACCGCCACATACCAGCCGTAGCTACTTTTTGTAAATTGCATTGATAGACCTGCTGTTAGGTAAACATTAGTGATGGGCGTTGCACGGGAACACGACTGATTCGTGTCCTAAAATAGTGGAAATGAATTCCAGGGTTTACGGCGAGGTTACCGCTGCCCTACCGCCTGACCGGAGCTGCGTGACGCTGGCTACACAGCAGTCCCGTTCCTGGCTCAGCGATTGTCCCAGGACAGTATTGACACTAGGTCGCGATCCAGAGCTATTACCGTAATAACGGCCTTGAGGCCGGATTATACCACGGACCCTCAGTGCTCCTTTTTTTTGTTTTATAATAAATTTTTGTACTGACTGTTGAAGTAGTGTTGTACTTATTTCCTTACCACTGCCCTTTACACAACGACGGTACATCTTGAGGAGTATAATTCTCTGGCATATTTGTAACAAACGCACTACAATTAATCTTAACAGAGCCAAAGTAAATCAATAGGCAGAACTCGAGTCCAAGATGCACAAAGCAAAGTTAAATTGTACCAAAAATCCAAATCACAAGGCCAACACGAGTTCTATTGGTAAAGCAAGTCTATTTAAGAAAATAAGAACCCAAACTAAATAAAGCACAGTATCAAACGAATTGACGAAGTGTACTAAAATTACTAAAATAGGTACTCTTTAATCAGAAAGCCGACTTGAATTCGAATTTCGAATTGTGTTCCAATTCTTTGATTCTATTTTTAGTTCGAAATTCAAACTCTGAGCCTAGTAGGGGCTCTGGTTCCATACTATGTAATAACTGCAGTATGAGCTCCTTTTGGTGTAAAATATCAATATCTCGTAAACTGCTGCGTAAATTAGAAAATGCTGTACTTTTTTGAAAACTACAATAAATTGACTATCTTTTTATGTTGTGTGCCATGTTAGTTTACAATACTTTTTTTAAATGAAACTCGATCAAAACCGCAGGCTAAATTTTATAAATTGCTATAATTCGTTTTTTTTTATTATTTTTACCGACAGAGCATCATGATATGTAATAAATTTAAATTACATTCGATAGGATATGTTTTTAGTAATATCCTGCAAAAAACAGATTTACAAAATACCTAAATTTGCAGTGGTGGCAATGGACATACTGACGCAGGGCATCAAAAGTCACGAGTTTAAAAAAAATGCAAATATCTCGAAAACCATGAACTTTTTATTAAGGTCAAATTGACTTAATATGGTTGCTTATGAGCTGTTCTATCACCCCTCTTCATTTTGGCGTTGGTTTTAGGGACACCCTGTATAACAAGAATAATGAGTTGGTGGCTACGGCATCGTTGGTTAACGGCGTGTACAAGATTAACCTGTCCAATCAGGTACATTTTGCGGCAACAGTCGTATCAGGACATACATGGCATCGCAGATTGGGACATATCAATAAAGAATACCTATACCAAATTAAGAATGCCGTGCAGGGCATGTCCTTTGATGACAAAGTGGATGTAAGCAAGTCCTCATGTATTACTTGTTGTGAAGGTAAGCAGTGCCGCTTACCATTTAAAAATATTGGAGAGAGAAGCAGTAACTTGCTTGACATAGTGCATACAGATTTATGTGGACCTATGGAGGTTGCTTCTCTAGGCGGTTCGAGATATTTCTTGTTGTTTGTCGATGATTATAGCCGTATGGCATTTGTTTATTTTCTGAAAAACAAGAATGAAGCATTGAGGTGTTTCAAAGATTTCAAAGCTCTTGTTGAAAATCAAACAAAGAAGACAATCAAAGTATTAAGAAGTGATAATGGACTGGAATTTTGCAGCAAGGAGTTTGATAATTATTTAAATAGTAATGGAATAATAAATCAAAAGACAAATCCCTATACGCCACAGCAAAATGGATTATGTGAGCGATTTAATCGCACAATCATTGAGAAATCCAAATGTCTGCTCTTCGATGCAGGTTTAGGCACAGAGTTTTGGAGTGAAGCCACACATACGGCAGTGTATCTGCAGAATCGGATTGTGGCAGCATCACTGGAATACAAAACGCCCTATGAGATCTGGACAGGTGATAAACCGGACTTAAGTCATATTAGAGTATTTGGCAGTCCAGTCATGGTACATGTAGCTAAAGAAAAACGGCGCAAATGGGATAGAAAGGCTGTGAAGCATATTCTCATAGGTTATCCTGATGGCATCAAGGGATATAGAGTATATAATCCTGAAACAAAAACTATTACAACCGGTCGGGATGTGATAATAATGGAAAGTGTAATGAAGAGCGAAGTCACTATACCTGTAGTCGAAGCTACTGATGCAGGCCCGGTCCCTAATAAAGCTGAAGTCCAAGAAGAGAGTCCAGCTTCAGTGGGGGAATCCTCAGAAGATGAAAGTTTGTCAGACAAAACTATCACTGAAGCTGATGATGAGTCCTATATTCCTAGCGAATATGAAGATGCAGATGAACCAGATGTAGAGCCGAAAAGACCAGCAAGGCTGAGGAAAGCTCCAGATTGGTATGGTTTCTTGAGTAAGTGCCAAGATGGTGAGACCATTGATGATGCAAGTGGATTGACTCTAAAGGAAGCCTACACCGATACATATTCGCCAGTAGTAAAACATACCACACTGCGGATATTGTTTACCCTGTCTGTTAAACTGGGTTTAGATATTACACATCTTGATGTTGTAACAGCCTTCTTAAATGGGGATCTCGAGGAAACAATTTATATGCATCAACCAGAAGGTGTTCCTGTGCAAGATGGTAAAGTATTAAAATTGAATAGGGCCATTTATGGGCTGAAACAATCCTCGAGAGCCTGGTATAAAAAGGTTGATGAATGTCTTATTAACATTGGTTATAAGAGGTTAAAATTAGAGTCATGTTTGTATATAAAGAACAATAATCATTTAAAAACAATTGTCACATTATATGTTGACGATTTCTTTATTTTTTCATTTTTTCTAATGATTGTAAAGAAACAGAACACTTAAAAAGTATTTTAGCCTCACAATTTAGAATTAAGGATTTGGGAGAAATAAAACAATGTTTGGGGATGACTGTGAATGTGGATAAAGTTAATGGGGTAATTACCTTCCGGCCTCCGGGCCGAGAAATAACTTGAATACGTATATTATTAAATGATCAAAATCGCTATTAAATTAAAATCTATTTAATAAACATCATGTCAATTACAAATTTGGATACAATCTCTTTCATGTATTTAGGTGCCGGCCGCATGTATCTTAAGCAAATTAATGATTTAAATCAGTTTATGATTGTTTGTTTTTGGCGGCCGAGAACTACATTTTGAATAACTAGTTTTCGGCCTAGGTAAATGATAATGGCCGGAAAATAGAAACGATTAATTTAGTTTTCGGCCGGTAACTAAAAATTATAAAGGAATGGCCGAAAATAAGTCTTTTAAAAGCGAGTTTACTGCCACTGCCTTTAACATGGCCGAGCATTGGTGGAGAGTATTGTTTGTTTTCGGCCGCGGTGACAGAAAGCGGCCGTAAACTAAAACAAATTTAGTTTTTCGGCCCTGCTTTATCATGCGGCCGAAAAACAATTTGTATGTGTTCCATTTTCGTCCCTATAAATATAAGACGGCCGAAAGTCGACTCAAATATTTTTAGATGTCAGCCGTATTAATCCAGTAAAAAAAAGGTTGCAGCTAATTACATTTTCCATTGATTTTTACTTTTTTGTTTTATTGAATATGAAAACCTATTGTTTCTCAAATAAAGGTCATTTAAAATATAAATAACAGTGGCCGAGAACTGGCTAAATAAACGGCCGTAAACCAAAACAAGCGGCCGAAAGCCAACTTAGTAGCTGATATTTTATATTATAAAAATAAAACTATATTATTCATGGCAAAATATGATACGAAATAGGAAACTACAATATGTCTAAGATTCGTAAATAATACTTAGACTAAGGTTTGCTAAATATATCGCCCAATAAATCCACCTGAACTCAAAATTTTGCTTACTTGGCCGAAAACCGGCTAAACTACCCTATATAAGTACCGCGGGCCCGCCGAGTGCTGCGGCATCTTAATAGCACATTCTCTCTGTACTGCACAGGTTCTACCATAAAAGGTCATCCGCTTACTCTTTTGAAAGGACAAGTTCCCGTAAAACCAATTAGCAGGCAATCAGCTGTGGGCTTCCTCCCGTTATCAGTCGGTTATCAGGGGCCGCCGGTCCGCCCGCGCCGGCACAGCGCAGCGGCTGGATGCACGTTCCCCGGTGGCATTGCGATCTTAAGCCAAGAGTATCCTAGGCCATGATACCGGTGGAAAGTGATACCTTACACAACTCAAAAAAAAACTTGATAGTCTGTGTTTAAAGTATCCCGTTAATTCACTACCGTAGAACGCAATATTTTGTTATCGGTTTTGAATTGGATTTGAAAATGTGACAGCCTGATGACAGAACACGCAAAATAATAACAAATTGACGACGCGGTTGGCGCAGGGGTTAAGCAACTGCCTACTGCCCACAACGGGTTCGAATCCCGGCAAGGGCAAATATTTGTGTGATGAACTCGAATATTTGTGCCTGGGTCAAGGATGTTATTTGTATTTAAGTATGTATTTATCTATATACGTATGTTTATCGTCGTCTAGTGTCCATAACACAAGCCCACTAGAACTTACTCTGGGACTAGATTGATTTGTGTGATTTGTCCGATATTTATTTAGTTATTTAAAAATAAATTTCTGTCAAAAATGACATTTTAGTGACAAGCTTTTATAGCCGACTGTACATTTCTTTGAATATCCATCAAATGCTCACTGAGGATTCTAAAGAGACCAAACTCGGTAGGATTGCTTTTTCTATTATAGAGTTCCTATGGCCACCTTCCGGCTCCATCATCAGATCAGCCCCATGGTACCATATTATTGTATTGTCATCGAAGTTATGTAAGTATGCAAAATTTCAGCTCAATCGGTTGACGATATCTGCTTTAAAATTGAGTTGCAAGATTTCACCCGAACAAACATACTTAGATACATACATACATACATACATACATACAATGCAAGTTAAATAAAAGCTTGTAAAAATAGCTGATTTGGGACTTCTGTCTGGCCTATTTTAGCGTGATTTGTCAAATGAAATCAGTCGCAGTTCATAAGAAATATACATGTTACCCATTTTTTGTTTAGAGTGAGTGAATGAACCTGTTTTAATATGAACTCGGGATTTATGGGAGAACTCCATGAATCCAAGTCTAAGATACGAATTACTCATCTCTTTTATGGGTGGAAAGTATTTTACATAAAATGTGGTATTCTAACAAATATATCGCGAAAGGAATTCCCGGCAACAAAAATCTTGACTCAATTTTTCACTTTTATACCGAGTTTTGCTCTTTACATCGCTATGAAAGTCAAAATTGTAGACCCATTAGTAGGTACCCATTGACACTCATCACCCAGTCTTTTGTGTAACGACTGATATAGGTTCGATGGAGCGTCATTTAAAACCAGCATCTCGTGTTATTCGACGGTTTTATGCGGCTGATTATGACCAGATTAATTTAAATTTAAGCCAGGTTGATTGGGAGTTACATTTAGACACTTCGGACATTGAAATGGCGGTGGATGGTTTTTACTCAATAATTAATAAGTAAATAAGATTATAGATGACTTCGTTCCATCTAAAACAATATCTAACAGCAACAGTAAATATCCTGTATGGTTTTCCTATTCTCTTATCAGATTAATAAAGAAAAAAAATAAAACACATAAAAAATGGAAAATTTATACGAGATTATCGGATTACGAAGCTTTCTCTAGTCTACGTTCTCAAGTGAAATCTATGGAAATTTCGTGTTATAATCTTTTTATATCTAGGTCTGAAAGTAACATTAAATTTGATTCCAAATACTTTTGGTCATTTATAAAGTCAAAAACTGACAGAAACAACACTGGTTTACCCGACACTCTATATTTTAATGGTAGATTAGCGAATGATGGACACAGCGCGGCTAATTTGTATAATGAATTTTTCCAATCAGTATTTGAACCAGTTGTAATTGGTAATACTTCAAGTTCAAGCGACCCCGGTTATAATCCTTCAGCGATTGCAATCAGTAATGTTGAAATCACATTGCCTTTAGTTGAGAAATACCTGAAAACATTAAATGAGTCAAAAGGATGTGGTCCCGATGGTATTCATCCTATATTTCTCAAGCGTTGCAGTGGAACCTTAGCTTTACCGATATGTATATTGTTTAATTGTTCTTTAAAATTAGGTTTGTTACCTAAAGTTTGGAAACAATCAATTATAGTACCTATCTTTAAAAATGGTGACAAACACGACATAAAAAACTACCGAGGCATATCAAAATTATCAGTTCTTCCCAAATTACTGGAAAAAGTAGTGTATGATAGCTTATATCCAACAATAAGACCGACGCTAATAGCAGCACGGCTTCATCAATAAGCGGTCTACCGAATCAAACCTGTGTGAATACCTGGATTATATTATGAGCGCAATGGACGGAAATTATCAAGTTGATGCTATCTACACTGATTATTCCAAGGCTTTTGACAAAATTTCCCATTCCACTTTGCTAAAAAAGATAGAACATTTCGGCATTCATGGCGATCTACTGCGGTGGCTTACATCTTATCTGCGGGATAGGACTCAGGCCGTCACTGTTAAAGGTTTTACATCCACTTTCGTTCCAATTACATCAGGTGTCCCTCAAGGTTCCCATTTGGGACCACTTTTATTCAATATATATATTAATGATGTTATTACCTGTTTTCTTCACTCTAACATTCTACTTATGACCTAACAAATGCGTTATAAAGAAGGACCAGTGTGTTGGGGTTCTTAAAATCTTTGCTTTGGCGCAAAATAAACCCAAGCATTCTGTAGGCTTTACACGTGATCTTATCAACATGGGATGTCAATTTAATTTCGCTATCCAGATATACACCCAAGTCCCTGACCTCGTATACCCTCTTAAGTTTATGGCTGCCAATTATGTAGTTAAACTCAATAGGCTGATTTTTCCGCGTGAAGGTGATCACGGAGCACTTATTAAAATTCATTATATAGATTATTATTTAGACAATAGTTGTTTAGCCTATCCAGATCCTCTTGTAACTTTAGACATTCAGCTTCTGACTTGATAGCTGTAAAAATCTTAGTATCATCCGCGTAAAGTAGAATATGCATCCATTGTTTGGAGCCCTTTCTTTTCAGTTCATATTAACACAATAGAGCGTATACAAAAAAAGTTCCTTAGTTATCTTAAATATAAATTCAGTTCCTTTGCCCGTGAGAATATTGAAAGCCTTCAGATGCGAAGAGAAAAAAGGGACGTTACATTTTTATTTAAATTGTTGAATAACATTGTTGACTCTCAATATTATCTTCTAAGTATCGTTTCGATGTCAAAGCTTTCGAACGCGGTCCACGGATCTATTTTCAACTCCGTTTAGTCGTAAAAATATGTAAATAATAAGTATTTAGTAAGAACATGCAAAATTTACAACAAGAAATATTCACATATAGACATGTTTCAGTTAAATCAACGCAAATTTGTTTCTGCACTGAAAGCCTAATCCGTAAAAGTCTACTTTCTATAATTTGTAATACTTAGATCAATTTTTAATTATTTCATAAAAATCAAGATTTTACTATTGTATTCATCTTTAACTTGTTTCTTTTGTTCATATCATAGACTCAAAATTTAAAAAAAAATATAATTAGACATGCACATAACCAGTTACTTAACTTAAATATGTTTAATGCATGTTTTCTGTACTCTCAGAGCAATAATGTTTGAACCATTAGTGGAAACTGTTTTGGCTTCTGTGTTATCTATTTTTGTTAACTCTAAGTGTGATTGTATGCTGTTTGTTTCCCATTACAATAAATAAATAAATAAAGTTTAAAAACATTTATTATGGGTCAAAAATAAAATTTACAAATAACAAATTTATGGAATTAAAACTAAAAATTAAACTAAGATTAAAATATATTTATAAAACTAAGACCTTTCGGTAGGGTGCCCATGACGCAGGCAGCATTCCCACGCTGTATGGCTATGGAAAGCCTTTGCGCGAGAAAACTGCCCGCGCGTGGGTCCCCTGTTGCCTCCCTCAGGCGCTTGCTGAGCTCCCTGTGGAGTCCACGCGCACCCTGGCCCCACGGACCAAGTGTCTCGACGCCAAAAGCGATGAAGTCGTATTGGGCGCCGAGACAGCTGTATTTACTGACTTTGATCCGCTCCCGCGCGTCCGCCGCCGCGCCCGCCCGCCTACTCGTGGCCGGGAGGTAGGATGCCGCTAGTGTGTCTGCGCACGTCGCGTCCCACACCAGCGCGCGCCCCATCCTCCACGGTATTAAGGACATCCCATCGGGGCGCTTGCCGTCATCCCGTACAATCTGAGGCTCGAGGGCAGCTGGGACGTTGACGCTGACGAGCGCCCTTCTAAGGATGTCATTGAGAGCGGCATGGCGAGAGTGGCGGCCGGCGCCCGATGAGCAGACGAGACCGTGGTGACCGAGGCGATTCGCGTTGGCTCCACAGGCGGTGCAGGCATGTTCCTCGCATACGTCTGCACCAAGTCGGAGACCTGCCGCTATGCGTAGGGTGTTGGGGTCAATATACGTACCAGCGTTTGGACAAGGGTAGGCGTGTAACCAGTGTCCAGATTCTGGCCGGGACACTGCCAGCAGCCTCGCCCTGTCTCTGCCAGAGGAATTGAGAATTAGTGATTCCAGAATTGCGTCAGAAGCTAGAGTGAATATGAATAAATATAAATAAATGAATATGCTGGGCCCATAACCTGTTAGTCTCAGCAGAAATATTGATAGAAATGCAAGAATTCTGTGTAAGTAATAAACATAATTTATTATTAAATTTTAGTTCTAGCACTGTCAGGATCTCAAACTAAATTGAATTGAAAATTCATTCTCTACAAAGATGCGGGACAAAGGATGGGAGGATGATGATGATAGCCTTGCCAGGAACTTTTAGGCAACCCATTCGTGATATATTTTTTATTTATATTTCAAAATTGGATTTATCATCCTTTTCATCCATTAAACAGATGGGTGAAGGGCGTTTTTATTTCGTATTGATATTATTAAATAAAGGGTACTATTTAAACAAGCTTCTTTTTAATAGCATTATTCGAGTCAGAAAATATAAGTTATCTTCTAAATTACTAAGTCGGCCACAAGCAACGCGCGTCTGAATAATAATATCTCAGCCACTAGTTTATCTTCTTTGTAAGCCACTGTAATTGTAACTTAGCATGGTGGTTATTTATTAGCATCTAAATTTGAGGCATGCATTCAAATAGCAAACTTCTAAAATATTAATATATGACACCAAAATAGTAACTCTATTAGCTTCTAATTGTATAACTTAGTATGTTTAAAATGTAAGTCATCCTACATTAATAGATCGTAAAATTTACCTAAAATTGTCATCAAATAGTATATTAAAGCCATTATTATTACATATGAACTATTGAGGAGAGAACAAAACAAGATACTTAAATCTCATTTTAGGTTAGAGTCGCAGTTCAACCTAACACTCCTCCTCGCTTCGCTCGTCGTCGTACCTAACCTAAGCCAAGTCAGACCTGCCTTAGAACTAGATTAGAGAGAACCTATTGCAATATACATGTCGGTCGGTACAAGAATCGAATGGCGTTCTCTGATTGAAGCAAATGGCCGGTGGCTGTCATGTCGCGCACGATAAAAGAATATGAAGTATTATTTTACATGTTAAGTTATAATATATGATGTTGTCTATTGAAGCTCGAATATATAATTTTTGAGGAGCTTGTATTGAAGCTGTAAAACGAAAAATGATGATGAGTTGCAAATTCCGTAGCTAAGTTAGTAAATTAGTTGGCAATGTATAAATCAGAAGGACAAGTAATAATAAGGGCCTTATCACACTTGCGATTTGAAAGCGTTTTTTGTATGAAGGCGTACGCGCAGCGTGTTCGCCGCGTCGCTTATTTGTATAGAAAATACGCTCGCAAATCGCAAGTGTGATAAGGCCCTAACTGTTGATTTTGACTTGACGCTTTCTTTAACATTTTTAGTTGGCGTTGTGAAGAAGATGAATTAGTTTATTAGAGGCTATCTCATTTTTCCGATGCTTAGTTATTAAATGAGAAGTTCGACCAAGTGGCCATAAAAAAACTGCGGCCGGATTTATTATTTCTCGACAATATTGCTCAAGATGCTCGTGCGAGTATAGAAGAGGCGCCCGAGCCCGCGAGCTGCACCGCACCCGCCCCATCTCTAGCCCAGTCAACACCGCCGCGCTCCGGCGGAAATTATCACCGTTTAACAAACAGTAGGTAAGTTTTTTTTTTAATTTTAATGATGTTCCTGACCCTGATTACCATGTTTGTGTATTTTGTATTAAATGTAACACTATTTTACAATCGTAAACGTTTACTAGTAAAATGGCGCTCAACTTGGCGCCATGCCAATAATTGGGTACAAAAACTATATAAATCGACCGCCAATTGCATTATTTTCGTATTCTGAACCATATTGCATAAAAAGATACATAAATTACATTAAGTCGAAAAAAAAAACAGTTTAATTCCGAGATAGCCTCTCTAGTAAATCATGTCACAAAAAATGCGGCAGATTTGAAAAATCGCAAGCTAGTAACATGCAAGGAACTGGTACAGGAAATGATTGGTAATTTGACAGATACTTCAAATTTTAGCGCTTGTTTGAAAGGCGAATATGGTGCCAGATAAAGAATTTTAATAATGTACTTGTGACTCGAAGATTCTAGACAAGCAGTATACACGTTAAAAAAACATGTAACGTATACAATTTCTTTAAGACTTTTTGTATCCTGACAGCTGTTATTTTATAACTTCGGACACTGAGTAATGGAAAAATCGACTGGCAGCCCTGATTTGGAGATATGCAGTAGGTACTATTTGGCGACGTCCCCACGTCCCTTTCGGCCGGAGTACCGTGGGCGCGCGCGGGCGGCGGCGGCGCGCATATATACGCGCGCGCGCGGCGCCCGGCACACAGCGCGCTCCGCACCCGCCGACACCAGCAGCCTCCGCAGCGCCGACAGACCTACAGGTGAGTATCACAAAACTGTAACGTGTACATTATTAAATATTCCAACTCGAAATACCCAAAACATTTATTGACAAATATTAACAATTACGAATTGCAGAATTAAATAAAATGTGAATTATGTCTAATAAAGGGTTGTAAATTGGGTAAATTATAAATTGAATATATATTGTAATTTTACTTAAAAAAACATAAAAACTTTATTTCACAATTACTTTATTTCCACGTTCAGCATATTATTAACGATATAACGATAAATGTATTTCTTTCTTTCTATATCTAAGCTTAGGTAGTGTAAAAATAACATCAAATGTACAACACACCATACAATTATGAGAATAATATAAAAATAAAACTAAAAACTGGAAAGAAACCAATAAATACCTTAATTCCTTATCCGTTCAAAAATGCTGATTGTTTTAGACATTTTTCTCTATGATCAAACATGTTTCTTAACATATTATCAATGTTACTACTTAGAACAGGGCTATTGCGTTTTATTGGTATAGGTATATTTAAGAACTACAGGTTGTATTTTTCATTGATAGTTTTTGTTTGAAAAACTACTCGAAATTTACAAGATTCATTCAGAAAACATATTCTCGACTGAACGCAATGAAAGCATGAAATACATAGCTATGTTATCAGCACTTCAAAATGTTGGTTGAAATTATCAATATGATTAAAAGAAAAAAAAAAAAGGAATAAGGCCCCCTATGTAGGTATAGTACGCTGTTATTTCCGCGGTCTCAAAGAGAACATCACCTCCGAAACGTCGAGGTTATAAAATAAACACATTTTGGACGTAATTAAGTTTCATGTTCTAGCAGAGAGCTCCGGAGCGCGTTGATGTTTACCGGTATGTGCACTGCGCTTCAATGGATTCTGCAGTATATTCATTAAATAGGTAATGAGGTGTGGCGCGGGTGTAGATAAATGAGAACACGTATTGTTAGGTTGTCTCAGTAACATAAGAGCCCTCCCAAGCAGCACATTAGTGAATTTTGCAGCTTATCTTATAGCTTTAAGTTCTAAATGAGTGGTTTAACCAGTGTTTGATACAACTTATAGCTTTAAACACAACTCAAAACTGTATATGAGTTCATCCTATCACTTGTAGTTGCATAGGAACGTTTTTTGTTACTACGTTATTACTTATGGTGGGATAAAGTCGATTTTGCTACTTAAAGTTGCATGCAGGTTCAAATAGTCACTCAATAAGAAGCAATAGTGCTATATAAGGCCTTAAAATAACTTATAAGCAACTTTTACATATAAGTGGGAACATACCCTTATTTGGAACTAAAAGTTCCAAATGACTAGTACAATTATTTGTGAGATCTCTTATGGATTCTACTTAGCACCAAAAATAGGCTGCAATTTTTCTCCTTTTGGTTCTATACTGGTGGCATAAGGGTTCTTGTCACCTATATAGCACTTAGTCATGGTGGTAAATTTAACTTAAGCATCTAATTAGATATGATATACGAGCTATTTAGACCCAGTTGTGCTACTTGGGCTGTATTCATAAAAGAAAAACTTAACGGTTCAAAAGCATTTAACAATTAAAGTTCCAAGTCAGATGCACATCATTAGATTAATGTCAACAAAAAAGTAAATAATGAATAATAATTTTAATTTATTTTAAAATTGACCCAATAATTTCAATGTATCTAAAAAAAAAATATTTTAAAAGTAGAATCTACTCACTACATGGAATAAAACAAAGTCCCCTCCTGCTGTCTGTCTGTCTGTCCCTGTGTATGCTTAGATCTTTAAAACAAAGCAACGGATTTTGATGCGGTTTTTAGGGTTCCGTAGTCAACTAGGAACCCTTATAGTTTCGCCATGTCCGTCTGTCCGTCTGTCCGTCTGTCCGTCTGTCCGTCCGTCCGCGGCTTAGCTCCGTGATCATTAGTACTAGAAAGCTGAAATTTGGTATGAGTATGTGTATGTATCACGCCAACAAAACGGTAAAATAAAAACTAAAAAAAAAAATTTTTTTTCGGGTACCTCTCGAACACCTAAAGTGGGGGTGATTTTTTTTTTTCTTTTCAACCCTAGTGTGTGGGGTGTCGTTGAATAGGTCTCTTGAAAATAATAGGGGTTTTCAAACATTACTTTTTGATAAAGTCAGTAGTTTTGTAAATATTCGCTCCGAAAATAAAAAAAATTGTGTCCCCCCCCCTCTAACTTTTGAACCACAAGTCAAAAAAATATGGAAAAATTCATGTTAATGCGGCCTTATAAGTACTTTCAATGAAAACTATATTGAACAAAATCGGTCAAGCCGTTTTTGAGTTATCGCCAAATTTCATATTTTTTCTTTAAAAGGTCGTAAGTTGACTTCCAGAAGGTAATAAGTGATTACAGTTTCTAGGGCGTTTACGACCTTTTTATAGAGCTTAAAATCTGTCTTAACTTAAACCTCGGGCTTAAAACAGCAGTTTATTGTGAAGGATGAGCAACTACGGAACCCTACACTGAGCGTGGCCCGACATGCTCTTGGCCGGTTTTTTTTTCATAGATATAGAGTGATTCAAGGTTTATATGTATAATACTATGCATAATTATTCAGCACTGCACCCGTGCGACCTGGGGCGGGTCACTAGTATTTTATATGGGAACAAACCGGAAAACCAATAATCAAAATAGTTTTCTTATTTTGAAACAGTTTAAATTAATTTTAACCGTTAGTTTTGCTTTGGAGCATTAAAACATTACCTCGTGCTACTTGTGTGCCGATGGTAGCTCGATAAATTATTAATAAAAATTGTATGACTCAAGCAATTGTTGGAACATTTGTTTTTACTTTATCAAGTTAGAAGATTAAGTAATTACATTAAGGAAATAATTTAAAAATCTACTAATTTGCGAAAACACAGATACTAAATAATTTCTGAGTACTCGCAGTTATTCTTGGTAACGCAATGGACTAAATGGAAAAAAGTAACACTGAGTGACTTTTAACGGTATTTCCATAATAGAATAACGTCATTTTGATTGGCAAACAAACGGAATGGGATATCAAGTGACGGCCACCCTTCCGCCATCACTGCGCCGGGGAAGAAGCTATTTGTTTCATAAAACAAGGAGAAAGGGCCTGTCTAAATTTTTCCGTTGGTTTTTATCACAGAACTTCAATCATCTCTTAGTAAGGATTGTATGGCATGACATTGTCTTAATAAAAATATACCTATTTCAAAAAAATATTGATTCCAATAAGAAGAAGTCGTGGGTCGTTCTCAAAATATTTGCACCGCTGCGCTAATTTTGCATTTTTTTTTCAACTTGCGATTTTTATTTTATTTTTTATAGGATCGCTAGAAATATATTCTAATAATCGATATAATGTGGAGGGAAGTAGTTAAATTGAATATTTTAGAAGATACAGGTGTTTGAAATTTTAGGCCGACAGGTGAAAGACATCGAGGTCAGGTAAACGACATTTTTTACCAAGTTATCGACAATGGGTGCAGGTTGGTGACAAATACGTTCCAATTTAACTGAAATTGTTTGCAGGTTAACGACTATGGTTGCAGGTAAGTGACATTTCAAATAAAAACTACATTGAACTTTCTACAAGTACTTTTTGTTTGTACCTATTTTTTTTAATTTTTTTTTCCTTATGTTAGTAATTTGCATAAAAAAACAAGCATTCATTCTCATCTCATAAGAAACTTCTCAAGGGATTTTTGAAGCCTAAACAATCCAGAAAGGTCTAAACTGGCAAAAAGATTCAGAACTTAAGCTGTACCCACGTGACTTTATAAAATTTCTTATGCAGGTTCAACAGCGAATCATTTAAATACTTAACGTTTCTGCAGCTTAATTTCACCTTTTTTGACATATTCTTTCTTACTACTGCTGTTTTCATCATCTCCGAGGAAATCGTTCACATCTGATTACCAGAAAGTCTTCGACTGCGTTAGGTGGGATAAGCTATAAGAGGTTTTGTCTGAAGCTGCCAGCTCATCTGGTAACACTTTATAAAGCCTTTACGAGTCCAGATACAGAATGGTGACAGTAGATGTCATATCCAAGAACTTTAAGTTCTCTAAAGGTGTACGACTACGACAGATATGCATAATATCTCCCATACTTTTTAAAAAATATGGAGATGCAGAGTACATCACACCCGTGAATGTTGGAGTGATGGCGTTCAAATAGGAGGAATATTAATATTAAACCTTCGCTACGTGGTTAACACTAGCCTTCTTGAATCATCATCAACCGAAGCAGAAATGGCTAAACTTTGACACGGCTCAAAATAGGACTTGAAATTAATAAAAAAAAGATCAAGCATAGTCGACAGTTTGAAACTGTTAATCACTTCCAGTATCTTGGCTCGATCGTCACAAATAGAGGCAGAAGCAAACCGAAGATTCGCAGTCGAATCGGAATGGCCAAAACAGCGATGACCCAACTCGGCAAAATATGGAACCTGACCTAACCGAACTAAGATGCACCTCGTCTGTGCACTTGTCTTCTCCATATTTCTGGGGCTGAGACCTGGACGCTCAAAGCCGCTGATAGGCAGAGGATTGACTCTTTCGAAATGTGGTGCTGGCGCCGCCTGCTAAGGATTCGTTGGACAGCATGAAAGTAAAAGGGAGTACTCAAACTAAGGCAATTCGGTAATATATATGTTTTTATTACAACGAAACATGAGTACCCCACGTTGGGATACCATGAGTGACGTGTAAAACCTACTTTTTAAATAGTTTTGTATAAGTTTTCAAATAATGGTCGTTCGCCTGCCGTATGTGTCGTTCACCTGTTTTTTTAAAGACAAGTGAACGACATGCAGGTGATGGACAAAATGACAGTTATGTCATCAAAAAAAATTAAGTATTTGGTAGATGAACTGCATATTTATACACATGAAAATAGACCATACTTTACGTATTATAAATTAAAATTAATGCAATAGTACACACGTCAACCAAAATATGGAAGGCAGAATATAGACTACATACCCATTACAAACTCCCGCTCGCCTGAGTGTATTTATCATAATTATTTAGTGCAGCGCACTGACGACCTGTCACTTGGAACACTGTTAGGTGGCAACTGAAGGTCTCGATTTATGCGGGTTGAAGCAGGGGAAATGAAATAGTAGTCACACAGATGTAATGTTTGTGTCATGACAAGTGAACGACAAAAAATGGCGTGGACAAACTTAAATTGCAAATAATTCGCAACATAAGCATAGTATTATTATTTGATATGGTAGTATTCAATCTTCATCATATATGAAAATAAAATGGAGTACTGAACTTAAGCTAAGTCGGTAAAGCATATGTTTTTATTACAACGAAACATGAGTACCTCGCGTTGGGACACGGCAAGTGACCGACAAAACCTAGTTTTAAATCGTTTTTTGTCTATTAATATACTTTAGTTTTAATTAAAAGCATTTGGCCTCTATGTAAAAAGTGTCTATGGATATGTGTTGATAATTGAATATTTAAAATAATGCGGTGTAAAAAACTTCTTCTAAGACAAACCTGTTGACAGGTGGCGGTGCAAATATTTTGAGAACGACCCTCGTATATTTCCGAAAAGAGCTGAACGAGTATAAGATGACGAGGGTATAAGAAAACACACCTTTGTTATACCTAGATGGGCTTATAATATTTATTTGAGAATTGTAAAATTTTGTATGTGACATTTGAGTTTTTTCAATACTTCATGGACTCCGTGGGAAATTTTATGGGATCAGTGTAGAGATTCCTCCTCTCGAAAAAAATACGGAGTTCAGAGGTAACAAATTGAGAACCTCTTTTTATGCAGTTGAAATGACAATATTTAGGTGCGAAGTGCTCAAATGACTTCAAAAACCGGCCTCGAGCATGTAGGGCCACGCTCAGTGTAGGGTTCTGTGGTTGCCCATCCTTCACAACAGCTCAACACAGCGGTTTTAAGCCCGAGGGTTAAATTACGACACAATTTCAAGCTCCATAAAAAGGTCATAAACGCCAAATTAACTATAATTACTTATTACCTTCTGGATGTTATCATTTATATGAACCAGATTGAGCGAAATGTTTTAATGGAGTATGGCACTTAACTAATATGTGTAACGTTCGAAGTATAACAACACCGCGCGGCACTTACGTAATTTTAAAGAAAATTATGCATTTTTGCGATAACTCAAAAACGACTCGACCGATTTTATTCAGTAGAGTTTTAATTGAAAGTAATAAGGCCTCATTTTCATGAATTTTTCCATAATTTTTTGACCTGGGGATGAAAAGGGAACGCTATTATTTGAATTTCCGGAGCGAATATTTACAAAACTGCTGACTTTATCAAAAAATAATGTTTGAAGACCCGTATTAATTTTAAAAGACCTATTCAACGACACTCCACACACTAGTTTTATTGTTTAAGGAATATTTCTAGGTCCCATTTGTCATCAGTTGAGTAGCTGAGAAATAGAGGAAACTCTTGAAAAATTATAGCACTAATGATTCTTATTATAGCTTTCGAACAGC
Organism: Apotomis turbidana; assembly: GCA_905147355.2. NCBI lineage: Eukaryota > Metazoa > Arthropoda > Insecta > Lepidoptera > Tortricidae > Apotomis > Apotomis turbidana. Next base: position 12,474,456 of record LR990306.1, on the reverse strand, counting down.
ATCATTATATAATCTACCGATAGGTATACCTACCTATTCCAGGTGCAAACAAGTATCATATTTAATAACCACATTTTCATCCTTTATATTGATTTAAAAATTAAACGATATTCACCGCAACAAACACGGGACTGACCGATTACAAATATTATTCCACGACCCTGCGTTATGATTATGACCGTCTCGTCACGTTCACGGAAAATTGCCAACATAAGGTAATTAAATAAAATTTTAAGCCTTATATTATTACTTTGAAAACAATATTTGTCACCTCTCACTAAGGGGGAAAATAACAAGTTGTGCGTCGTAAGCTGAATTAATAATTTGGGAGTAAGTTGACTGCGGACAAACAAACCTCTCGGTAATTATCGACTTGTTCGAGTGCGCGAGAGTACAGTGAGCTCGGAGCAAGTAGCTCACCCGCCGGCATGAGGCGAGTAGCTTGTCCCCCGACCGGCTCGTAACTTTTATTCTTAAGTACTAATTAACCAGTTAGTGCTTTCGGTTACTCATTAATAATGATGTGCTTTTGTGCTTTAATAGTTTTATTTCTTAGATCTCGTTCCAAGCCCTGCCGCCAACAAAACGCAAGCAGCCGCCCGCGGAGTGCGTATTTTAGTCGCTGGTAACAGAACTGCATAAAGTTCCATTTCGCGTTACTTCCCTGTCGAGTTTGCATTATCTATGGCACATATGCCATCGCATATATTTAGTATCAATATGAGTACAATATAATATAAGTACACCACTGATCCGTCATCGCATATAGATGAGGAGCAAACTTAACTAAACCGGGTTGGTGAAATAGCGATATACATTAGTTCAGAATGTTAGAGAAAAGAGAAGAATATTAGAGAAATATATACGGAATTAGGGCCCTGGTTTAAAATCAAAGCCGTTTAGGTTAAGCTTGTAATATTGTATTATTAGTAATGCATTGCCAATCATGTAAAGAAATAAACATACAATATGTTCACGGCCAAGATAACACCAGCCTCCCATGCTCATTGATTCACGAATAAATTCTCCATGGAAATAATTTCTTTCGTATTCGCCAATACCTAAACTTATTTGTTAACATTCTTTGAACCCAAAAATCAAATAGCATAGCAGTCCTCTTATCGTTAAGATTATTCGATTTATAGAAAGAACATTTTTAATATTTGAAGAGATAGAATATTTAAAAGGTACATGGAATAAGAAAACCTTATTAAATAGCAGTCCTTGGAATATTGACTGATATTGTAGTGGTTGTGTATAAAGGCACAAAGAGCGGGTCGCTGCGAAGCGTGGCTGGCGTAATAAGGGTAGCCGAAGCCGAGCATCTAGTACCGGCAGAGGCGCGGGAGAGGCTCATATAAAAACAGAATATATTATGAGTTATATTATGAGAATATATTAAATCCGTAGTTCTTATAGACAATTTGTTGTTTAAATAATCATACATGTTATCATTTGGACAGTACTCTAAAATAAAAAGTTTTAGTCGCAAAATACGGAACTTGAATTGAAAACTGAGAAAAAATAAAGATTTTTCTCAGCGTAGGTAGCCGTGGAAAGTTATAATTCAAACAAATGAATTTACGAGAATTTAAAAAGATCAATTAAAATTGTGTCGCTACTAACCTAAACTGACCGGTTTGCACAAAACGAAATTAGGTTGGAATGGTTTCGGAGACATTTATTTGACTGATTAGAAGATTACAATCTCCGGATGTGATTCACATCGTGCCTTTTGTAATGAAGGGAAGCAACTTGGAGCTTAACCAGACGCCTTGATTAGGGTGCAGGATGCTGCTAGCGTATTCACAAAGTGCGTGCGCGTTGAGCCTGTCCATCCCTCCTGTCCGCCAGTTCTTAATCATAGCTTCCGCCCTTGGTTTTGTTTCCTTAAGTGGAGTTCGACCACCGCACCGGCTTGACGGCTCAATATCATTGCCTTTGAGCACAAAGGTACTAAATTTTCGGACAAAGTCGTTGCAATTAGAGTCAGACCATACAAACTGAATGCAATCTGACTCACTTTGTATGGTTTATGACAGTTAATTTGGTTGGAAGAGTCAGCGTGGTACGACTCTAGGACGTTAGTGCACAACTCTATGCGGTTTAAATTCCAGTTGCAAAATAATTGTAATTAGTACGAGAGTGAACTAAGATATCAATATTACTTTGACCTGTGATCAGGAACACGTATCGCGACTTCACGAGTCTTATTATATCGGGGACTATAACTAAGCCCAGTTTAATGAAGATTTTCAGAATGGAACCGTTTTTGACAGCGAATATTTGTGTAAAATAATGATAATAATAACGACTCATGTAACAATGAATGACAATGTATGTACAGTCTAAACATCTGAAATAGGAATCGTAATAGGAGAATAGTAACAAGCAGGTTGACTTCTTAGACGTTGACGACGGGCAGTTTAGTAGAAAATGGTTGCTGAAAATATATCCTAAAGATGTAAAAGCAGTATTACAAATTTAAGTAAAAAGAGAACCAAACGACGATTGTTTGTTTTAACTATAAGAGTTGCACTTCGAGAGAATTAGTTATAATAAAATAACAAATACTTGTATAAAACCCGTGATCTCATCGCTAAAGAGTAATACGTGACCAAATTTGGACAGTGGGGAGTTCACATAGCTGTATTAAGATTCAATTGACTATGGTACTATAGTATCGGCACGGCGCGCGCGGCGCGTGCGACGAGGCGCGCGGCCACTAATGAAAATCCCAATGAACCGCACTCGCTTCGTTTTTATTGCGAGTCTATTTACGTGCGTGGAGCCAATCACGAGAGTCAATTTCACAGACAATGAGTTGAGATAGAAGCTGGAAACCCGTCGAAATGTGAAAACGGAGGAGTTTAATGTTTCTAAACCTTTTGTAGGCGTCACTGTCGTCATATTATTAAGACAATATTGGAAAATGCTGCGCTGACACTACGTCGTCAAAATTTCCAAAGCTCAGAAGGTCGAAGTATTTTTAATTTTGGAGCACTTCTCGATTTCTTTGCTGTGGCCTAAGGGGCGCGGCAAATTTGCTTCACCGCGTGGCGTTCTAAAGGTGAGCTGCTTATAGCTGTAAAACAATCGTCCCAATGTGTAATGTCATGCAACGGCTTGTACCTTAATGTACATAAATGATATTGTTCTTTTTAGCGAATGGAAATATGTATGATCTCTGAATGTGAATATTTAAGACATTGTTTACTTAAAATACAAAAGTGTATAAGTATACTTACTTACATGAATCTATAAATATACGTAGTAGTAACGTTACAAAACCGACCATGTGCGAGTTGGAATCGTGCACGAAAGTCCCGTACCAACTAGAAAAAGATAGACTTTTTACTTTTTAGTATTTGTGGTCATAGTGACTACAATATGTAGTGATATATCATACTCTATGAGAATTCCAAATTGCTAACCTTCATAATTTAATATCCTAAATATTTCAAGCGTCCCGTCAGCATCCTTCGGGTTCGCAATCCGAAAAGTTTCCACTTAACATACCAGTGGCTACGTATTTGTATTATTCTTCTACTAGAAACATTTAAAGTATCCAATGAGAAGTTACCGTGTGCATAATTTCTAAAGTCTTGTGACTATTTATATTTAACCTTTCTACGCTCCTTACCCCCCGCTCTTAACCCTGCCTCGTTCTCAGAAACTCCCGCAAATAAAGGTAATATCTTTGCCGCGAAGCCCCGGTAATGACCGTTTCCGGCGGTCCCGGACACAACAGCCCGCCTTCCGGACTCCGGCGCCTTTCCCTTTAAATACGAGATGCATTTATCCCCGATCAAGACAGGATCAAGAGTTTATTGCAAACAATGTCAGCAAACAGGGGCAGCTTAAGACACTGCTACACAATTCTACAGTTAATCGTGGTAATATCATGGACGACTAATTCGAAACTGCCAATGACTGAATATTTGTATAGAATCTTTTTTATCGATTCATATTTTTTATGTGGTAATACCACATTTTTATTTTTATAAATAATGACACAAAGGTAAAATTAAGAAAGAAAAATTGAATGCGATCTACTACAATCGAAGCGGGGTTTGAATCCGCGACGGCGCATTGCTCTCCCAACTGAGCTATTCGATCGCTACGTCAATCACACCAAATCTTTCATCCCTTAATTCTTTACGCTACTGGAGCGCCCTCTGCGTCATATATGTTTTTGAAATGCTTATGCGCATTAGCCATACCCTAGGATGTGCGTTTTACACACACGATCCCCAATCCCCATTGCTTTACAGCAAGTGTGAAGACTGCGAGAGAGATGGCGCTGTTCTAAATATTTGTATAGAATCTTTTTTATCGATTCATATTTATGTGGTAATACCACATTTTTATTTTTATAAATAATGACACAAAGGTAAATTAAGAAAGAAAAATTGAATGCGATCTACTACAATCGAAGCGGGGTTTGAACCCGCGACCTCTGCGTTTCCGCTTCGATTGTAGTAGATCACATTCAATTTTTCTTTCTTAATTTACCTTTGTGTCATTATTTATGCCAATGACTGAGTCAAGCCTTACCGAAATTAGACGCCTGTTCTAGACTATGCAACGGTAGCCCGATCTTATACGCACCTATTGATCTACGTGCAAACTATAACTTAACTTGAAACAGGTAATTGATAGATTGAAGCGTAACTTTGCGGAATTCCATATTAAATTACTATACGATAATTCCTTTGTTGTGTCGCGGAATAGTAGGTAGTAATTCACTCCCGAGTCGAAGGCGATCACGCGGAATCAGATAATTTAAGCCTTCTGGTGTGCATTTGTAATTTAGTCAGTGAAAAAATAGACATACTTTGTCTTAAGCGGTAAAAATAAGACGCTCTGATAAAGCTATAAATACTAAAGTAAGCTCGCCCGTGTCCATATGCCTTAGTAAAAAAAAAATAATGTGTCCTTCCTATTTCGTAGTTCGATGTTATTTCAATAAAATACACACCTGCTAATTTAAGTTAATATTAAAAACAGAGATAACTACGGATTATATTCTATCGAACATAAACCAGAAGAAACTAGATTCAAATATAACCTGGCAACACCCGCTAGCTCCAAACATGATGGCAGTAGCAGTCAAAATATATTATAATAAAATTAATGATAACCTTAAAATGATTACAAATGAGAAGTAGTTTAGAAGACTTTTTTAAAACGGATTTTTTTAATGACCATCTGTAATTGGTCATAGTATCTTTCAAATTATTGTCTTATATTGTACAATTTACCCAATATTATTATTCAGATGTAATTTAAATTTAACTCACTTTCAATAATTATATCAGACTATGACTATGACTACCTGTATAATGTAATTAAATTAAATCAGAAATTAGACAACTTCCAAGTGCTGTGCTCTACCAGGGCCCATACGAAATTTATTAACTACCGTAAGAGCGAAATGTAAACCGTGGATGCAAATGCAATAAATAAATAGACCCTAAATAGAATTTGGTAAAAACCGAAATTCAATTTATATAAAAACATAAAATATAGTTGTTTGTTTGGTGGCGGCCATCCCAGCAGAGAAATGAAAATGACAGGCATCGTCTCACAGCGCGGTAGGACGTTAGAGAGCTATGGAGCCGACAGTTACATTCAAATGTCATTCATACTCATACTCATTTATTTATTTACAATTCCCAAGTATTCAATTACTAAAACTATAATCAAATAAAATCCATAACTTTCTAACGTCCTACCGTGCTATGAGAAGTCCTATGCCTAATTTATTTATTTAAACTTTATTGCACAAAACAAAAGTCAGTACAAATGGCGAACTTAATCATTTTAATTTTTCTGCAGGCTGCCAACAAACCAACAACTATATTAATTGTATAATGAAAAGTAGAGTGATGCCTAGAAATAATACAATAGTTTAATTAATTAATATAATGATTTGAACTGCACAAGAACTGGTGCGGAGGGCCTACCAGTGAGTTGACTTTGTGTCAGATTACAAAGCTACAAACTAAGTATGTCACAACGCTACAGAAGTGCGCACGAAAAGGGGTTCTGTTTTTACTCCGCAGTCGCAGCCGCCGTGAGCCCCCCTCCCTCCGCAATAATGTTTGTTTTAGTGCTCGCGATCAACTTTTGATGGTATTAATATGTTAATAGACGGCGAGTCCTCCAGACGGGAGATTTCGTTTCATTTGCGCATGTAGCAATTAATATTTCGTCCTCTGTGGGGCCAATGTCACTCTGTGTTATAACTTCTAAGAAGTTCAATACTTCTCGCAGAAAACAAGCTATTTTCGAGATGGTTATTGAACTTGAACATCATAACTAAATAAATATTGCAGTAGGTATCACAATTCCAAAAATAATTTGTTTACTTTATCTATATCATCAATACACGTAACAACAATAGATATGTACAAAGGTGAAGTTATTGAAGGGTGAAGGCATTTTTTCCAGTTAATCATTGAGCAAATGAGAGTGAATAGTAACTAGTAAATAAAAAAAAATAAAAAAAAAGTAACTAGTGAGATAGTCACAATAAGACAGACAAGCGAACAAGTACCCATTCACTAACTATACTAACGGTCATACTCATTAAAGCAACAAAAAGTTGTTTTTACTATTATCACTAGGACTGAATAGGATCTGGACAGATAGATCAATCTCGCTAAAAATCAAGATTGGCCTGCTGAGGACTCTGGTTTTCTCGATATTTACCTACGGTGCGGAAACTTGGACCCTCAAAAAGGCAGACAGATCTCGCATTGACGCATTTGAAATGTAGTGCTGGAGGCGGATGTTACGAGTTCCTTGGACAGCCCACCGTACAAATGTGTCAATTCTTCAAGAAGTGGGAGTCACCGTTAGGCTGTCGACAATCTGTCTCCGCAGGATCTTCGAATTCTTCGGTCACCTAGCCAGGAAGAAAAACGACACCCTGGAAGCGCTCATGGTGACAGGGACAGTACAGGGAAGGCGACCAAGAGGAAGAAGTCCTATGCGGTGGACAGACCAGATCCGAGATATTTGCAACTCGAAAGTCCACGAGGAATGCCTCTGTGTAATGGCACAACACGCCGAAGACCGCAGCAAGTGGAAGGCGATCGTCCACAAAATAATTCGTGGAGGTCACGACCCTCAGCAATGAGGAAGACGACACAAGGAGGAGGACTATAATCACAAGTTTATAGCTTGTATTCTTGTAAGTTACGTTGGCGTGCTTTAAGCGGGTAGTACCCAGTCTAATTAGAAAATTACTCCCTGAAATCCTTAACTTTGCATATCTGGGATGTAGGCGGCATTCCATTTTGATTTGTTATTATTTTATATATGAATAGAAATATGTAGCGAAGTATATTTAATATTAATTGCCCTTTAAATATTAAGTTATATATATTCTAGTTAGACATACAGGGTGATCAATCCAAATGGGTCAGTAGGGAGAAAACGAAAACTATAAGAGATACGGAAATCTGTTCTAGGAACCATAGCTTCGATTTTAGATTTATTAAAAACTGCATTCAATTTTTTTTCGTATATCTCATGCAAAACCCGGAATCGAACCCGGTCGAAATTGAGTAGAGGAAAAAAAATTAAGATGTCAGTCGATCCTATTTTTTATTGGCAACAAATGTCCTTTTTCTTCGGAGTTTTGCCGAACTAAAGCAACCTCTTGAGAAGCGTACGGAACATGTAACGTTTAATGTAAAAATAAAGGTTATGTTCCACCGCTATAATAAATTTTGCTATTTCTTAGTAAGAGATGTGTCCGTTTGTAATTGCTCCGAATAGGCAGGGCCTTAGTTGGTATAGGTTACCGTCAGGTAGTTAATTAAAATTGTATTTGGTTAGGGAAGTAGTTAGACGCCCATAATTCTCTTCCAAATGGCGGAATATGTAAGGATCTCTTTGGTTGTTGAAAGCAGAACTGGAAACTAGATTTTATATTAATAATAAATTTAAATATTTAGAATTATGGCCGTGTCTGTCACACACCAAGGGAGCCGGGCATTCGTGCTTAAGCCTTGCATCATAGTTGAAGTCTAATAAATTAATTTCCAAGTCCTAATATCCTTTGTTCTGCACTTCCACTGAGCTGCACCCCGTCACAGTAATTTTTTTTATGTGCTCTACATTCGTCTGTAAATGCTTAAAATACCCTTAGCGTCGCCCTTGGTTCTGACTTTTGGTGAGAGAAAAAAAACCTTAAGAATCTTTGAGGCCTTTCAGGTCTCAAGACGCACTAAATTTTATCTAAACCTAGTGAAGAGTATGGCAATTATCGCTAAATTATCGATAAGTTTATTATTTGTTTCATTCTAACTAGAGTACCTACATGCTTTACTCAGTTAAAAGTTTTGTTTTAATACTCTAAAAGGAAGAAATAAATCTTCGATTATTTAAAACAAACCCGTTGATTTATGACATTCTGTAAACAATATAGTCACATGTACGATAAAAAACACTTTTCTTTAGATTTACTTGTGTAAAGAATATTATGTTTCTTTATATAGGCAAATTTCACGATAAGCTACTCAATTTCAACCGGGTTCGATTCCGGGTTATGCATGAAATAAACGAAAAAAAATTGAATGCAGTTTTTAATAAATCTAAAATCGAAGCCATGGTTCCTGAGACAGATTTCCCTATCTCTTATAGTTTTCGTTTTCTCCCTACTGACCCATTTGGATTGATCACCCTGTATACTGATACGATAAACTTATACGATTGATACTAATGAATATTAGGGTAGTTCATTTGAATTGCAATTGATTCAAGATAAGTTCTAGTAGTCAAGTTGAATGTTTATGACATGTTGTTAATCACATAAATATTATATGAATAAATAAATTATGATAGTATTTATGATATTATTTAACGGGTGCCGTTCAATTTTTATACAAACATTTAACATAATTTCATTTAACTACTATTAAAATTCATAATAAAATTGATGTATTAAAACAAAATGCATAATGTTGTGGGTCATAATAATTAAATAACAGAATACTGTATAATCATAAAAAACATTCTTTATAACGATCATTAGGAATAATTTTACTTGTTATACCATACGTTCCGTATAATGATTAAAATTTAGAACTAATTTTTAACGAAAGATCTAGTGACATAATATTATATGATATACCTACTCGGTGTCAATCATAGTATTATTAAAGTATAAAACTAACTTCCGATTTTACCTAATGCTTGGTTTGTACTCATAAACTTTAGTATCATGTATTTTTTAAGCAGACTTATTTATACCTATAAACTTCTTTGGGTCAACAACCGAAACCTGTAGGTTCGGTTAGGTTTGTATTATGATATGGGTCAAAACCGAAAACTGTGGGTTAGGTTAGGTTTGTATTATGCCCATGTATAGCGGAGCGTCAAAATGGGTCAAAAACCGAAAACTGTAGGTTAGGTTACGTTAGGTTAGTTTTTATAAAAAAAGAACCTTATGAGCAATAAATGCTATATAAAGTGACCATTATAATGATTGCCCGTTATGCAAGTACATTACTATGCATCTAAACTATTTTTACTTTCAAAATTATGAAATTCGTTTATATTCATTTTGTTTTTATACTGTATAATCATTTCTGCAGGTCAAAATTATGCAATTTGTATTATGCAATATGAAAATTCGATAATAGTTGTTATTAAAAACATTACACACCCATTGTTTAACATACTTTTTTTTTCTTTATTAAAATACGTGAATTATTAACTAACCAAATTACACCTAGTGTGGCTTATCGTGGTAGGGGTAGAAAGATTATATAAGGCGCTGCACTTTTTATGCTCGCTTTTTTACGTGAACTTGCTTGTAAACCGTTACTCTGTCCGTTTACGAATAAATCAGAATTCTAGTTTCCTATTTTATTTCTATATACTTCGTTTATTTATATAAATACTCCTCGTACCTACACCTTATCATGGACGGTGATGAGTTTGTCAATGGTTTGCCAGCTGATCGATCGGTAAATCCATCGAACAGTGGAACATCGCTGACAGACACATACCATGTCCACAGGATACACGCGAACTTGTATGAGTCTTAAATAATATGATGTTGGTGCAGAATCTCGTGAAGCAGTCTCCGCCCGCCGTCGCCATGTCGTGGTGGGTGATGTGGTGCGCCGCCGCGGCGCTGTGCGCCTGCGCGTTTGCCGAGGACAAGCGCGCTGAGAGTAAGCTGCCCACACCCTTTCCCCAAAACTATTTACATGTAACTTGTTATTTATTTAAAATTTACGCAGTCCTCATTGTCGCACCAGAAGGAGAGTTTTAAACTTCCGTAGTGATTTATTTATTTAATAACGTTGTCGTTTCCGACGGGTTTGTGACCCCATACGAAAGGAAAAAGAGTTTCCTGAGACATGACACGTCCAAAACTACAACGTAATTCATTAAATCATATCTAATTAGTTTAGCAATTGCATGCCACTGTCTATATCCCAATGTCCTTCCGCATCTCTCCTACAAAATTCATAAAAGCTGTACTACTAAGCTGCGGCTGGTGTTGAGCGTCACGCTTGCGTGTTGCAGTGTCCCCGCTGCCGTTCGTGCTGGGCTCGCGCTACGGCCGCTCGCCGCCCGCGCCGCGCCTGCTCGCGCCGCGCAATGACAGGTAATTGAATTAAGATAACCAGCTTTGATAGTTCGCGATCTGAACTGACGATTTGGGTTTGCTCAGTCAGAAATATCTATACAACAACGGAAACTCAAAAGACCGACGAGGCGAAAAGGGAAGCCGCAGTCAGTGGCTCCTCAATATGGACATGTTGAATGTGTTTACAAGAAACCGTTCGATGATGATGACGGCAATGACGATGTTAATGCTGTTTACTCACAATCCTTGCGTGTGAGAGCGAAGTATACTAACGTTTGCACTAGTCACGCGGACGCCTAGAGGTTGTTTAAACGAAATATAATAATAACCAGAAAATACATTCATACTGTTTGACGACGCGGTTGGCGCAGTTTGTAGACACCTGCCTACTGAGCCGGCGGTCCTGGGTTCGAATCCCGGCCGGGGCAAATGTTTGTGTGACGAACTCGAATATTTGTTCCTGGGTCATGGAGGTTATTTAAATGTGTATTTATATATTATTTATATCGTCGTCTAGTACCCATAGTACAAGCTTTGCTTAGTTTGGGACTAGGCCGATTTGTGTATGATTGTCTCTTAGTATTTATTTATTTATTTATTCAGCCTGCTTGTTAATTGAACCTTGTTTGGCTTATAATAGTTGCATAATAGTTGGTTCTAAGTCACCTCACCATGTCACTATAGGCACAAATTACCAATATATATTATATTTTTCAATATAATGTGGTCACATACACCTCAGGTTTTTCATGGGCAGCCGCTACGGCAAGCGGTCGGACGCGGAGCCGGAGCGTGGCGCGGCGCGGGCCGGTGCGCGCGCGCAACTGCTGTGCGACTACACCGGCGTCGCCGCGCTCTACCGCTGCGAGCACGCGCCGCCGCTCTACAACACGAGGTACAACGACACATATCATCCAATATTAGTAACTAATGCGACTACGAATAAACAGAAGCTCGACATAGTGGGGGACTGTCATAACGCCAGACGATTAAAGTTATGAACTACTTAATACTACATTAAATCTATATCTTGAATTACATCGCTCCATATGAATCCCAAGGGAAGCAGTCACTCGACTAAGTTATACCTACAATATAAAATAAAGTCTGGTTCCACTGTTGAGTACATAATGCTAAAACTGTTCTTATATAGTTACATTGTATTTTTTTATGGTAGGTACTAATCTTGGTCCATATGGACAAGATACCTATATTTCAACCAATTACTTCATTTCTACGCCTTAGAGCAGCATTTATAGCTCAAATCCCGCTCAAAGCATAATTTTTTCCATCGCTGTTTAGTAGTCGTTGCTGCTTCAATATAAAAATGTATTAAACTGTGTTGACAGGAAAGGATCCGATGAAGGGGAAGAAGAATAAGCTCCCCGCCCGTTAACGCCGACCCGCGCACCTCGCCGCGGCCGCCCGCCGCCACCACACCACAACCTCCCATCAACATGCTGCTTCACCAAACCAACAACTGCACCTACTTTCGTCCACATCACATTACAAAGAACACAAATTCTGGAAACCTCGTGTTTAATCACAAGAAATCATAGCACGTTCAGCACGACCACGCCACGCCTGCCCACGTATCGACGTCCAAAGAAGTCTCTTGAAGATTCTAAATTATTAGTAGGCCACAGTGACCACATTTGTGTTGGTACTCAAAAAATCTTTACTGGAAATTCAGATAGATCCTGAACAGTTGTTAGCAGTAGCTCATATCACAATCTTACGAAGTCCTGGTAAATGTAGTTTACGATCCTACCGTACTGACCATATACTAATTCAAAAACTCCAGAGACGTTCAAAACCTTCTAGGTATTTTCTAAATTGCATGAAGATGGTGGACGACGGGCGGGGCGCGACGCAGTGGCTCCTGGAGTGTTCTGTGCTAAGATAACTAATCTTAGATAGATGTGATCTCCCTGCGACCTCCTCCCCTGCGCTGTGTGAGCTTGGCTCATGATTGCATCATATCATGTGTATTATTCATACGTCTGTTGAACTACATGGAGATTTCTGTTAACTACTGTCTACGTCATCGTCGTTGCATAAAATGCGATTTACTTAGACGAGACGGCATAAAAGTAATTGACGGTCCTCTTTATCGTTTAAAAGATACTTAAAAAGAGAAAACTAGACACCGTCTGTGTGAATGCTTTAATGATGTTTAACATGGTTTCGGCACAGAATGTCAATATCACTTCATTGATGTCTTTAATAGACTACTAGGATACCATTACATCAGACATGTTACGATTCTAGTCATTAGTTTAAGAATTTTGTACGATGTGTCATGGTCCCCGCGCGGGGAGCGAAGGCTGGGTGCTCCCCGCGTGCGCCGGCGCAGAGGGGGGAGGGGGGAGGGGAGGGGGACACACGGCGATCTCTACCTACATACGCTGTATTATATCAACATGTTGGTAACCGCAGAAGTAAATATTTGGATCAAATCTAAATAATACAGTGAGTGATCGACGTGTGTCCGGTTATTGATGAGTAGATAAATGATATAATAATGATAGGTAATTGTTACTAGCGTAAGGACACGGACGGGCGCCGGCACCGTCGGCTTTTGTTCGCAATAATGTTTATTATATATATTTGTACCCGACGGTCCGGCGCGCGCCCGCCCGGCGCGCCGCTCGCTGCGCCTCGACGCGTCGGCCGCGCTGCGCCGGGCGCCGACTGGAAGGACTCTGCAAACTATTAAATAAATCGGAATCAAACCGTATCGCTTTGTTTTTGTTGATTGGATTCTCTCTTTCCTACCTTCCTTCATATTATATCTAAGCAGGCAGACTGATTTTCACGAGTGCAAATTGTATGAAAACTACGTATATTAACGTATCAAATATAGTCTGACTCAACCTTCAACCGTCATGGATATAATAAGAACTCACGGTTATCTTCCCAAGCTTGTGGACGTGTAATTTTACAGATTTGTGGATTTGACCTAATTACAATCGTTATTAGATCTAAACTCCAAACCTGGAAGTCTTATAATGGATCAATCCACAGCAGCATTATTGTCAGACGAATATATACAATACTATAGAATTGCATACTCTAAAATTGATCCACAAAGGACAATTTTCTACCCGTTACGGTTGGAAAGCTACCGAGCACAGCCCTGCACAGCCCTGCACAGCCCTGCACAGCCCTGCACAGCCCTGCACAGCCCTGTGGCAGACAGTCAGCAGAGGCTTAGTAAAAGGGTCCCTTTAGCACCCTTTGGGTAAGTACGGAATCCAAATTTAAAGCCAAAAATAACCCGTTGTACAAATTACATCTGAATCATCTTTTGAAGTCGGTGAAAAACCACTCAATTATTACTATGAAAACGTGCATAGTATTTAGTGTGTTCGATAAAAAAGTTTACATGAGGTTTGCCACCGACTTCAAAAGTGATTCAAATGTAATCTATACAGGAACCGGTTATATTTAGCTTTGAGTTTATTTTGAAGTCGGTTCTTTTTTAGGGTTCCGTACCCAAAGGGTAAAAACGGGACCCTTTTAGTTAGTTAGTTGCGCTGGGCATTTTCTGCAAGTCGACATCCAACGTGCCTATTTTGCGTGAAAAGGGGGTAGCGCTACTCCAACCACCCCAGCTCCTCCACGAACCTAAGCAAAGCCTTGATGTTGCTTATGGCTTCGAGTACGGTACTTGGAGATCCTAGGTATTTCATCCTGTATCCTTCTACCTGTTTGCATTCTAGTATAATATGTTTGGTGGTTTCTTCTGCCTCCATGCATGTTCTGCATATTGGGCTGTCTGTTATACCTAAATTGAAAACGTGTTTGTTCAGAGTATTATGTCCCGTTATTAATCCGACTATCTTGCATAGTTGGATCCTGTGGATTCTCAGTAAGATGGTGGTGAGTTTGTGGTTCCTATTCGGAAGTGTGGAAACGTGACCCTATTACTGAGACTTCGCTGTCCGTCCGTCCGTCCGTCTGTCACCATCTCAAGAACGGTGATAGTGAAACTGTCTAGTTGAAATTTTCACAGATGATGTATTTCTATTGCCGCTATGACAACAAATACTAAAAATAAAATAAAATAAATATTTAAGGGGGGCTCCCATACAACAAACTTGTTATAGATTATGGTACGGAACCCTTCATGCGCGAGTCGGACTCGCACTTGCCTAATTTTATTTGTTATTTGTTTTCTTTTTAGTGATTCAAATAATATACATATAGCGGGGTAACCCTGGAGAATTTTCTAAAAACCGCATCATAACCGGTTCATTCAAGCGCGAGATAATCGCGGACAAACATACATCCTTCGCTTTGAAGTCGGTTGAAAATGAAGGTGGCTTCGTACGTCTATTGAAGTCACAAAATCGGGGGCGCCTGACCGTGTGGTATATATCCACGTAAGTCTTCTGTACAAAGTAACATTTGAACACTAGTTCGGAGAGTTACGTGACCAATTAGCTACAGATGAGAGTAATCTGTACCACACTATAGGTACATATATTTCATTCAATGACATGGTGCTTAATTTCTGTGAGCTGTTAAGCTGAAGTAAGTTTGGCTAAAGTTTAAGCCCGTTATATAGGCAAGCCGGTAAAAACAGGCATCTAATTATATAATCGTCGTTGGAGTGACGAGGTTGCCGAGGCGGTGTACGGGCAGCCATCCCTGATGAAGATCTCCATACGAGTTCGAAACATGTCGGGCCGTTCGTGACAATTTCACGTGAGTGTAAAATAAACCGCCTATATAATACAATAATGTCGCCTGTATGTATTCCCTATATTACTGTTAAATTAAAAGGTCAAAGATAAATGTTGGTTAACACTTCCAAAAGATCTATTCAGTTAAAGCCAAAATATAAGTCCTCGCTACGCCGCCATGGCGGGGAAAAAAGTGTATCTCGTTACAAAAATAAAGTCTACTCAATTCATATTAGCAACGCATATTTCTCAGTCAAATCATGAGCATCCTCGTAGACTTCAATGTACTCGCAGGTTCAATTAACGGATATGCATATTGGTATAGTTGGTGTAGAAGTGTGAACGAGGGTAAGTTGTCGATAGTTTGATTTGATTAGCGCGGGTTTGGATAACAACGTCGGTGCGTGCGTGCGTGTGCACCGTGTGTCGTGCCAGTGTCGCCAGAGTTAGCTTTCAGGATTATTATTTTGGCACATTTTCGGAAGGAATAGCTCATCATTTTTCCGACTAACCTTAGTGTATCATCATAATCTCATCCATGCCCCGACCTATCTGCCTGCCAAGTTTCAAAATAGCACCGATCGTCGGTTAACTTATTTATTTATTTATTTATTCAACATTACAAGCCATGTTTATTACAGAGGATGTTAATTAACATAACAGTAGTTGTTTAAATGGAACCATTTAAACGGATTATAATGCGTATATTAATTATTTGAACCTCTCTGACGTTTCAGTACCTAACATTTCCAGTTGTCAAAGGTTGACTGAGAAAAACTATTTTGTATGTGTCAATACAAATACATGCCATATATACCTAATGTGTAAAGACAGTTCTATATGTGCTAGAAGCACATTAATTACTTTATAAAAAATATCTACCAGTGGTTCACTTATATAAGGCTTGCTGAGGAAAAAGAACCGACGAAAGAAAACTCCCTGACTGCCTTACTTATTACTAAGTTATACATTTAAAAAACAAAGACTCCACATAAACTACTTCTAACACTATTATTGTTTTACACTGTTCCAGGTCCATTGTTTTCAGTCTTTCCATGCTTGATCCTTGATGGGCGGTTCTTTCTCCTCAGCATGCCTAATAGTGAACCGAAATCTGTGACTTTTCTAGCAGGCGAAGTAAAAAGTAGAGATTTTAAAACTCGGCTACAAGCCTATAATGACACACATAATGTCTCATTTTAGCCCCTTGTCAAACAATTTACTATTATTCAACACTTAGATATATTAGCGCCCGATCGTATGTTTTAGCTACAATTTAATGAGTGAATTGGCAACACTTGGATGTGCAGACGTGCGTGCCCGCGCACGCACCGCGCTGTTTGTTATAATCACGATACAAGCTGAGGGACGAAATCATATCCTAATTGAAAAGGAATTTCGTTGAATCATTTGAAATTAATTTAATGCAAAACCGGTTGGCTATAGTTTATTATTTTGAATTTGGTAGTTAATAAAGTAGACTGGTAGAGAATGCCTCGTGGCATTAAGTCCGCCATTTGTACTTTTACTCCTATATTTTGTGTTTTTGTGTTAAGTTTAAATAAATAAATAAAGTAGGTATTCTAGTATTTGAACTTCCTCACTGTCGTAAACACATTGTCTATGTTACTTGGAAGAGTCTCAGTCATAATATGAAAATAAATATGAAACGGGTTTGCTTGCGTTAAAATCGAAGACCGTTTACATATATGTTTCGAATCGATTCCCAAGTCTTAATCACGAGCTGTGCTCGATCGTGATGACGGTGTATTAAACCCATTTTATATGTACTTTAATTATACAAAACTTCTAAAACCACCTAAATATAGTTAATTAAACAATTACATGTCGCAGTCAGTAGGGACAGTAGGATTGATATCGAAAGGTGTGTAGCCTGTTGGCAAATACTCTGTCACGTACGTGAGGTACGCTCGCCCGCGCGCACTCGTGCCGCCCGCCGTCTCGCTCAGGGGCGACACCACGCAGCTCGGCACACCGTACTCGCCAAAGTTTTTGCATAATTTCCATCTAATGATGTTTCTTTAATTAAGAACAAATATTAACATGTTTGCGGGTAATGGAATCATCTGTTGTTGTTGGCCGGGCGGGGGGCGGGGGCTTGTGGGCGCGCATAATGAGCATCGGTCAGTTTTAGGGTTCCGTGGCCAAAAGAAACCTCGTTAAAGATAGCGTAAGTAATTTTGCGATAATCTCCCGTGAGTGGATCATTCTTATCAATGAATAATCACTACATAGTATCTATCAATCACTACAAAGTGTCTATCGGTCCCTATGTATGCTTAGATCTTTCAAACTACGCAACGGATTTTGATGGGGTTTTTTTCTATAGATAGATTCGAGTGATTCAAGAGGAAGGTTTATATGTAAAATACATGCATAATATAGTAGAGAAACCAGTGCAAGCCGGGGCGGGTCGCTAGTTAAGATATAAACCAACAGTTAGGTACGTATGAGATATTTTTACATAAATGAAACTCTTCTTGACGCAGATTCTGTGATAAGTATGTTAATCTAAATATTGGCAAACATTTTCTCTCATTGTATGGGTTTGGACAAGAAGCACCTAACCTTGTTTAGCGCTCGGTGCGCGATTGGTTTGTCTACTCGTCTGCCCCCGCGCGTGTACGCAATAACGAGAGTCCATGAGTGTTTAACCATGTTGCCGTCTCCGTCTCTCGCCGGCGACTCGCGCTTGACCGCCGGCAGCTCCCGTCAGAGTTGATATTGACGTTAACTTTCAGGTGTAATGTTTATAAGCCTCCAATATTAATGAGATCATATTTTCAGCTCTTGCCTAAGTCAATTTAATTTTCGAATTGTTTACGGCAGAAGTTGTGTTAGCCTTCAGGTATGTATACTTCTCAGTGTTACACATTTATTATTTATTATTATTTACATTTATTATTTACACATGTATTCACTCATTTTCACGAAAAAATCCGACCTACCTAAAATACCGCAATCACTCAATTCTAGAGATCGCATCGTCAGATCTTCACCAAAATTGTATAACACCAACTCGGAGACGTCTACACCCGAACAAAAAAAAATCGAAATCGGTTTAGTTCGGAGGTGACATACGTCATCATCTA
The DNA here is from genome assembly GCA_905147355.2 of Apotomis turbidana. Lineage (NCBI taxonomy): Eukaryota > Metazoa > Arthropoda > Insecta > Lepidoptera > Tortricidae > Apotomis > Apotomis turbidana. The sequence goes on along the minus strand of LR990306.1, from coordinate 12,456,034 downwards.
TTAAGTACCTACATCTATAACAAATAAGTCAAGCACCGTTCAATAAAGTGCGGCACTTACAAAGACGGCTGGACATACATGACAAAATAATAAAGAGCAACCAAATTGGCAGCCTTTTTGTAGTTTGTTGAAAAATACATTATACATTTATTTATACTTATGACTGCCGAGTAAGAGACGTTCCATTTTCCTTTTCTACTTTCCTAATTTACTCTCGGGACATTCGAAGCCTAATAATTACTGTACAGTAGGATACGAACTCAAAACATCACATAACGTGCTATGTAGGTAGTGGGATAATCTCCGTCATGTACTTTTTTATTATACATATTTCCGTAGACATTACAAAATTGAGAGTTAAGAATTCTAATATTCTTATACTATTTCTCTAACTCACTACTCTTTAAAAAGCAATATGATAAAAATATTAAGTGATGAATGTAACCAAGCTAGCGATCACTGCATTTTTCGGGTTTGCGAAATAACTTATTGGCAGTAAAGATAAATTAGAATAAATATACCCGCAGTCCTACAGACTCGTCCCTCTTGAATCAAAATGAAACGTCGAAAAAGGTAAACCGAGGAGTACTTTAAAATGTAAAAATAAAATCTGTTTAAATGAATTGCCCGTAAAAGAGCCCTGAAGCCTTCCAGCTGCGTCATCGAAGTCCGCGCGCGCGCATGAATAGTTACTTGAATACTTTTACCGGGACATTCCTGCGGTAAGAGGCTTACACTAGAAATTAAAAGTCATATGTGAACCAAATTAATTACGTGAATGTTGGTTATAGGCCGAGAGACACCGATCAGTAGCACTACCTAGCCAAATGTGCTATAATGACACATTAAAGCCTGCTTGTTGTATCATTCTATTTCCCTCTTTCTAAAAAATTACAATAAAACATTTTTAACAAAAAAGAATAACCCGTTCATGTATAGATTACACTTGAATCTCATTTTGAATTCGGAGCCAAACCTCACGTAAACTTCTTTATCGAATAAAAAATACTCGTAAATACCAAATGGTTCTGTCTGTTTTCAGAGCGCCACATGAAGTTTTTGCCTTGGTACTAAATATTTAAAAAATACAAGACCTTTATCTGGCGGCGCGACTATATCAAGTGAGATAACCGAGGTGCTCTCTCGGTCTACGAAAGAGTTGCCCGGCGAGTGGGCTTTGATCGACTCGTAATTAAATAAAGTCGCACAAGTGTCTAGTTCCATCATTTCCCGTAGATATTTCCTCGTGCGAGCACACTATAACAGTGTAAGCGGGGAAGACCACCGCGGTCACGTTATGTAACTTTACTTAAATACGAGAGGTATCATATACAGGAGTTTAATGTCTAAGTATGTACTTGTTAAAAGCTTTTATTTAACTTGCAATGTATGTATGTATGCACATATGTATGTAAGTATGTTTGTTCGGGTGGAATCTTGCAACTCAATTTTAAAGCAGATATCGTTAACCGATTGAGCTGATATTTTGCATACTTACTTTACTTTGATGACAATACAATAATATGGTACCATGGGGCTGATCTGATGATGGAGCCGGAAGGTGGCCATAGGAACTCTATAATAGAAAAAGCAATTCTACCGAGTTTGGGCTCTTTAGAATCGTCTCAGTGAGCATTTGATGGATATCCAAAGAAAAGTACAGTCGGCTATAAAAGCTTGTCACTAAAATGATTTTTTTGACAGAAACTTATTTTTATATATTAAGAAGGAAGAGTATTATAATATCTAGCAGCTGGCATAATCAAATCTTTCTGTTATAACACCAGTATCATATTATTAGGGGATCTAAGGGGATGCTGGCATAAACCTGCCCTATGTTAACTGCATGCTAGAGCATTTCATGATAATAAATAGAATACTTAGTTAAGGTAAGTTAAGTAGATATGTGTCATTAGTTGATAGAATTTAATTTAGTTTTCGTTTAATTATTGTTTTCATAATCCATACTTCCATACTAATATTATAAATGCGAAAGTGTGTCTGTCTGTCTGTCTGTCTGTTACCTCTTCACGCTTAAACCGCTGAATTGATTTTGATGAAATTTGGCATGGAGATAGTTTAAGATCCGAGGAAGGACATAGGATAGTTTTCATCCTGGAAATTATCCCTAAAAAGATTGAAAAGTGAGTAAGTAATTCATGATGACATAGATGACCCTGTCGGAAATGTAATGATTAGACCAAAAGCACAATTGCTCTTACATTTGCTTAGGCGCTTTAAATAATCTCTTTTATTAATTAAGGTGATTAGGTGGATATCTATCGTGTTGTACGAGGTTGCTTCCATACTTCCAAGTTCCACGCGGACGTAGTCGCGGGCAAAAGCTAGTTCAATATAACTTTGGGGGGCTATTGTAGTGGGATAATTCCTTCAAATGTATCTTAATAAAAGAAAGATATACTTAAATTCATATTATTAGGGGATCAAAGGGGATGCTGGCATAAACCTGCCCTATGTTAACTGCATGCTAGAGCATTTCATGATAATAAATAGAATACTTAGTTAAGGTAAGTTAAGTAGATATGTGTCATTAGTTGATAGAATTTAATTTAGTTTTCGTTTAATTATTGTTTTCATATAAAATTATATATATGAGTGAATGTGTACTTAGCTAGACAGAACTCCGTGACTTCGTTCAAAGGCGAGGACAATAACACCACAGAGAGCGTTTGTGCTTCACTCCAGTCGGGTATAGGGCTTAGGAATCCTGCTCCCCCTGCGTTCAAAACTTCCAAAATATGTCGAGTCGTTCCTCTTCACAGTAGGGTTTGCAAGAGCCGGAGAGAGGACTGCTAGATGGCGTAATGGTTGTAACTGTCCATACTTTTGAAGTGAAATTGCGACGTTAAGAGTTTTCTTTGAATGTTCACTTTCTAGTTCGATTTTAGAACATTATAATAGTCAGATGGTGAGCGGGCCGCGGCGGTCACGAGCCCCGAGCGGCACGCGCGCATTATTGCGGGTTTCTTGTTATTTTTAGAGCGACGTAAAACGGCAATCTGCTTTATTGGAGTCTATTCTGATATTACGACGTCTTGGAGATGCAGGCTAGCCCGACTCCCAACTTTTGCTCTTTTTAAATGTCATTATGAGGGGCTACTCGATGAACGGTTTGTGGAGTTTGTAGCGTGCCGTCACTCGCGCGCTTCTGTTAAGTAATATTGAGCGAGCGGGACAACATTATCACACCAAAAACATTTTCATGTAATGACGCCAAGTCAAAAAGTTATCAGATCTCACGTAGAACCAAGCTTCTGACTCAAAACACCCTAACTCTACACAGCCTAACTTTACAAACTACCTAAGGAAACTGAACTGCTATTACTATCAGCAATCGCGTTTAACTAGGAGTCGACATTGTAAGTGTATTATTTCACTGTCGCCCGGAGTGATACTTAAGCATATACCCATTATATTTTGCAACTACGCTTTGTTCATCCTAAATACGTAAATTAAATACCGCTGATAAAGCTGTACTCACTTTAATTCACATCATTTTAAAGATCATAAATTTCCCGCAATCCGAATAAAGCTCAAGTTATAAATGTGTGGCTCACGCCGCGGCTGACGGTGAGGGGGGCGGGAAGCCTCTTATTCCATCGACACATGTTTATAGAACCTTCATTTTATTTTAAACAAAAAACTCTCAGAAGTCGTAAAAAATCGTAAAATTTCGTTTAGGTTTTATTGACAACTATTGCATGAATAGTCAGGGTAAACCAGGGTGGGGGAATCTCTGGCCGTGAACTGGTGGAATTTCAGCGCAGCCCGCGCGACCCAACATTTAACCAGCCACTGAAATTCGGCAGTTGTCTGATCACATAAGTAGCTATCATATTCACAAAATGTGATATTTTTGATGTGATCGTCACAGCAGCTTTAAAATATAAACCTTAGATGTGTATTAGCTACTGGTACCTAATCATCGCTCTTACCTTCGTCTCTTTGCGGCAAACTTGACGATTTGGTGAACTGACCAGTATGTTTTGACCTGTTATCTGAAACGCGTACTAGAAATTCACGTGTCTATGTCTGGGGCAAGCTAGGCCGCCGCTTTAACATCGCGTCGCAGGAGTCATTAGACTTGTTAAATGATTTTCTAAAACGAGGAGGATCTCAATTCAGTTGTTTTTTTTTGTTTGGTACCTCAGAACATGGTCATCTATAAACCGAATTGGACTTTGATTTTGTTCGAGAGAAAGAATCCTCAAGTTAGTCCCATAAAATTTCGGTGAAGACCTGATAGCGAGATCCATGAGGAATAAAGGGAACTCGTCAAACACGGCACATTGATGTGCGTTTGATCATCTCGAGATCGTCGTATTTCTCGTTGAGCAGGCGCGACACATACGACTAAGGATTAATTACTTACAGCCAAGTTTCAGCATCTAGCTTTTAATATACCAGGTGGGCCCTGTCACAGGAGCAATAAATTAAAACATAGATTCTACCCCTCAAACTGAACAACATTTAAAAATAACTCATTTATAATGTAAAGCTGTAAAATAAAGTTTATTCAAAGAAGCAATGTATTGCGAAACATTTGATATTTAGTAAAGTGACATCACCTTAGCATTGACATAGCGCTAAGGCGATGTCAATCTTGGAAGGCGTACATTAAAAATGCTATTTATTTTGTTTGAAATAATGAACATATAAAAACAGTAGTATAAAAAAAAAGTTTCTGAACAAATGTTGTTCAGTTTGACGAGTAAAATCTATGTTTTAATCTTTTGCTCCTGTTACAGGACCCACATGGTATTTCGTTCTTGTATTTCTCAAAGCTAAAACAGTAACCTCTATCTCCCGTCCGTCGCGTCGTCCCGCCATCGTCCCGGCCCGCGGCCGCCCGACACAATAGATTTAACGAAAATTGTTATTTTAGTCGTCGAATAAACAAACAATAAATATGTAAAGAAAGAAATCAAAGGGTTGCGCACTTCCGCCCTTAGACAATAATGACATTAAGAGCCGTGGGCGTGGGGGGGGGGGGGGCGCTAGAGGGGGATGCTCGGACAATAATTGTTTTAGACAATGACGAAATACACGCGGCTGTCGCTAACACCGAACCTTAAAATACGTATGTGTTATATTAGACTATAAAACTGAAAACGAAAGCAATTATCCGTAAAACACGAGTTTTTAACCGCGTAAGGCTTGATTTAAGATGGATTAAGGCTTATTCTTAGAATTAATGTAAAATCAATATGGTACTTTGTCTCTTTCTCTGAGTAAATCTTATTGCACGCAATCTGGTGGAATCCACCCTTAGTACCCGCGTACTTCTTATACTTATTACAAATTGTAATCGACTTCTGACCTCCCAACATTGAAAAATGCAGAAATCGTTTCGCGACGTAAAGTGTTACATTAACGAGGAAAAGTAACGCGTTTGCCGTATGTGCACACGCAGCCCAACCTCAATATGCACCTATGCTATTGCATCGAGATGAATTGATGATGTACCTTAACGCATTCGCTACCGCCACAGATCTACCGCGTAGCGCTGCGGGCTACGCTCGTAGCGGTAAAACATTGCTACGAGCTACGACGTAGCGTCCTAGCAAATATAACTTTGGGGGGCTATTGTAGTGGGATAATTCCTTCAAATGTATCTTAATAAAAGAAAGATATACTTAAATTGTTAACGTCGAGGCATTTTCTGGAGGAATACTCAAAACAAATACAGGTAAACATTTTTAACTACAGGTTTCTTGTAACGGTGTACGCGACAGCTGCGCCGAGTCGCGCGGATGTTTGCCGTCCCCTCGACGTGTTGTCAGCGCTGTACTGTGTACTGTACACTGTGTACTCGCCGGCAGACGGTACACAGCTCTGTGTACATCTTTATCGCTCGAGAGCTTCAGGTGACCTTCGTCGATCGTCGTTTATTTTCGTCATTTATTAGTAAAGTTATCTTTTGTTCTGTTTTATTAAGTCTATTTAAATGCGTCGTCTGAAATCAAATTGTTCAATATTTACGTTTAATTACGTAATAAAAGTTAGGTGCGAGCAAAATGTCTTCATTTCAGCTTGACTCAAAATTCTTCCGTATGTCCAGATCTCCAGCTGTTTTCGCCTGGAGGTCGCATTTTTTCTCAATTCTAATGAAATTTTGTTTTTGTGAGTGTTTGTTAATTATAAAGTGATTATTTTTATTCGTTTCACTTTTTCATTTTTTTTTTTTCAAAATAGCGCAATGGGTAACGTAAAAAAAAAATCCAACCATTTCGAGATAAACTCGCGAGGTCCACAGCTCGCAGATTGTATTCGTTTCGCGGAAAACGTTGTAAGATAATATATTTTAAAGCCGAGTCATTTTAGCTACTGAGGAACCACCTTTTCAGCAGCTTTTATAAAATGGGTTCGCTTATACATTGACTCATAGCTAGATAAATTCTACAACATAGTCAAGCTTTACATTCAGGTTGACGAAGCCGCGCAATAAATACCTACTTTTTGTATAATAAATACGTTTATAAGTTCTATAATTCGGCCATTTAACAGGATTTGTCGCTGCTCGCGCGCGCCGCGCTGCAATAATCGGGCGATTTTCACTAACGACTGGAGATTTACTCCGAGGGTGGTGACGTCACCGGCCACCGGGGTGATGCCTTTACAGGAAAATATAAAGATGATATGTGAAAGGATAAGATATCTATTATACTCATACTCATTTATTTATAAAATGTTTTTCAATTTTACATGTCACATATTAAATTATCAAATTATATAAATATTTATTTAATAGGTACAATTATATTAGGTTACATTATTCCATTTAATTACACATTTCATATAAGCAATCATTAAAATAAAATACAAAATTTAAATAATGTTAACAATTTATAATTTCAGTACAATATACAACAATAATTTGTAATCAGAATTAGTATAATATGTTATTTAAGATTTAAAAATTCCTCAAGGCTATAAAAAGCTCTAGATATGAGCCATTTTTTAATTGTATGTAGGAATGTTACGTCGTTCTATTATTATATTCCTATTATTATTATTATATTTATTCCTATTATTATTATTGAAGGCTGACCAAATAACCTTAAATCAAAATCGTTTTCATAACAAAAATAATTATATTCCATCTTCTATGGCATTGAGGTATTATTTATTACGTCAATGTTCTATGGTTATCCCATCGCCTCCTCCTGGGTGGACGCTTTAAAAACATCTATAGACGCAGAATCAATAGATCCCAGAACAAAATATTTTTTCTCATACACATGTCTGCTTAGTTTTCAAGTTTTCGGAAAAACGTATTTAATTTATAACAAGATCTGTCTTAATAAGCCCTCGTATGCTCAGGCACTGACCAGTGCGGGAAATTTGAACTTTCCGTTAAACTATCTGTTTGTTGCAATTAGATTAGCAAATTTTAGGTAGGGTTAGGAACCATTGGATCATTTTTATTATATACATACGAGTACCTAACAGAATTTTGCTTTTGGTTAGTCCCGTATATAGCTTGTAAACATGATTAAAAACCGGCATAAGAGCATGTCGGGCCACGCTCAGTGTAGGGTTCCGTAGTTGCTCATCCTTCACAATAGACTTAAGTTACGAGAAAGATTTCAAGCTCTATAAAAAGGTTGTAAACGCCAAAGTTATTACTTATTACTTTCTGGAAGTCAACTTACGTCCTTTTAAGAAAATTATGAAATTTAGCGATAATTCAAAAACGGCCCGACCGATTTTGGTTGATATAGTTTTCATTGAAATTACTTATAAGGCCTCGTGTTCATAAATATTTCCATAATCTTTTGACCCGTGGTTGAAAAGTTAGAAGGGGGACGCATTTTTTTTTGTTTTCGGAGCGAATATTTACAAAACTGATGACTTTATAAAAAAATAATGTATGGAGAACCCTATTATTTTTAAAAGACCTATTCAACAACACCCCACAGACTAGGGTTGAAACGAAAAAAAAAAACACCCTCACTTTGGTGTTCGAGAGGTTCCCAATTTTTTTTTTTTTTTTAGTTTTTATTTTACCGTTTTGTCGGCGTGATACATACACATACTCATACCAAATTTCATCTTTCTAGTACTAAAGATCACGGAGCTAAGCCGCGGACGGACAGACGGACATGGCGAAACTATAAGGGTTCCTTGTTGACTACGGAACCCTAAAAATTAACAAGTTTTAGCGAAAACTTAGCAAGCATGTGTACTTATAGAAAAAATGTTTGTAACACTCGTTTATTTACAGCAGTTTAACTTTAAGTTATTCTCCTTTTAGTTTGAAGCTGCAATCGAATCGCGATTCCTAATATTTTCGTTGGGTCTGCAAGTTCCCGTGTAAAGTGTTAGTTCTCAGTTCGGACAAACAAACATGAAGGGTCGAAGTGAAACCACGTTAAATATTCACGCGCATACATTAGGGTCGATGGAGCGAGGGATGTTGGAAACGTCGAGAACGTTCCATCGGTTGGATATTAAGCTAATTGCTGGAAAATAAAAACCTCCTAAACATACCTAGAAAAATCATGTTTTCTTTATTTTAATACCTAGAAAAAGCTAGTGAGTAGATAGATAGATAGATAAAAACTTTATTTCGTCACCAACACCAACAGTAACATTAAAAGGAGACCAATAAGCTAAACATTTTTATAATTAGCAAAGAGAAAAAAAACATTTAAGAAAATAGCACTTAAAACTAAGTACATAGGTACATTTATTTTTGTAACAACTAAAATCGAGAATGTGTGTGGTATGAAATAGGCGCTGACTCAGCATAATACTGCGAAGAACGCAGCGCTGATCTTCCGTCAGTAACCAGTCAGAGTAAGTAGTCGTCCAACGAATGAGCCGATTGTCTTCATTCATAGCTCTTCAAGTCAAGTAAGTCAATCAAATCTTCTTTCTAACAATAACAATCAGCTGTTAATAGCTACCTACATTGCCACAGATACACTGGTGTTCGAATGCCTCAGAATTGTGTAAAACTTTAAATTTAAACTAAGCGTCTATTTTAAACTTAAATTAACTGGCTCAAAATAAAAATCTTGCTACTACAGATTGTCATTGACAAAATCAAGAAGTCCGATTAGACGTGTGTGTAGTGCGTCTAGGAAGCATGTCGTTTAAGAGTACAGCACGAAGACATCTTCAGCTCTGACAAAGTTTTATGAATCCGATAGCAGCTCATTATAACGTCGTAATCGTAAGGCATCAGCGACGACAGGCCGACAGGCGGAATGCAGATTAATTACAAAAGTTCGCTCATTATTATTTATACAGCTACAGATGAATCAGACGAGGATTATTAAGTCAATGATTCCAGTGAAGACGTATCATACCGATTTTATTTTTTAAAGAAGCTTAATGCTTTTATTTTCATTTCAAGTTAGTACACAAGAAAATGAATTTTCAATAGATGATCATTTCATTTCATTTCGTTTATTGGCATTGAGTGGCTTTCTTCTGCTATTGCATTTCATATACATTTGCAAATACATTGTTTTTTTTTAGTTGTGGTTATAACATATAAGTACCTACTTGGTACTTTCCTAATAAATATTTTGTCAGACTGTTTGATTTTTTTTTATGGATTGCAGAACACTGCTTCATGTACGAAATAAGCCTCAGCCCTCGCCTTCGGCTTGCTTCATAATAGGATCACACGGATTACACAACTTTATCTACAGTATCTTCACTCATCGTTTTTTTTAACTTAGATATGAAGTACGTAGTACTATCAGAGACTCCCGCGGAGGAATGAGAGAGGCGGTGCCATAATACCTATATTGTAATGTCATGAAATAACATCACTGATTTTGCTCCTCCATGCCCCACCGCCGTCACTGCCTTGCCTTTTTTGGTCTTTTAGCTATAGTATCTGAGCTTGATATAGTAATGTAACAATATGGGTGAATTGGGTGTAGACAAAACATTGAAAGTAACCGGGTAGTATAGTATAGTTGAGTTCTCGCTCGCGCTTGACCACTTTGTTAATTCAGCTCGTTATTATGTGTAATCAGCAGCCAGCGCGGCGTCGCGGCCTGTTGAGCCGCAATCTCGGCGGACAAGCGATAGTTCCGCCCGCTGTTCACGGTAATTTCATCGGCTTAAGTACACCATAACAATTCTAACAGTCGTTTTAATAAAATAAAATAAAACCGGCCAAGTGCGAGTCTGACTCGCGCACCGAGGGTTCCGTACAAACTTTCACTTATTACTTAATTCGCCTGGTTGAGTTAAGTTTGCAAATGTATGGCGTCATATACAAACGAGGTGCAAACTTAACGCAACCGAGTTCTCCAAATATGATGTTTGAATAGGACTATATTTTTTATGATTTTGTTACAAATGTATAGTTTTCAGATTTATATAAGTATTTGTAGTATGTGACAATATTATTTGCCTAATTTCATAGTTCTAGGTCATCCGGAAGTACCCTATCATTTTGATTCCCTTGAGAATGTCGAAATGTACGTTGTTTGCGACATAAACGGCCGTAACTTTTTTTCACGTTAATGTAGTAGTTCGCTTTTTTCACAGCTTTAAGGGACTATTCCCAATTCTACAGATTCTCATGTGTACAGATTTCCATTTCTACAGATTCTCATGTGTACAGATTCCCAATTCTACAGATTCTCATGTCTACAGATTCCCATTTCTACAGATTCTCATGTCTACAGATTCCCATTTCTACAGATTCCCATGTCTACAGATTCCCATTTCTACAGATTATCATGTGCACAGATTCCCAATTCTACAGATTCCATGTGAACAGATTCCCAATTCTACAGATTCTCATGTCTACAGATTCCCATTTCTACAGATTCCCATGTCTACAGATTCCCAATTCTACAGATTCTCATGTCTACAGATTCCCATTTCTACAGATTCTCATGTCTACAGAATCCCAATTTTACAGATTCTCATGTCTACAGATTCCCATTTCTACAGATTATCATGTGTACAGATTCCCAATTCTACAGATTCTCATGTGTACAGATTCTCATGTCTACAGATTCCCATTTCTACAGATTCTCATGTGTACAGATTCCCAATTCTACAGATTCTCATGTCTACAGATTCCCATTTCTACAGATTATCATGTGTACAGATTCCCAATTCTACAGATTCTCATGTCTACAGATTCCCATTTCTACAGATTATCATGTGAACAGATTCCCAATTCTACAGATTCTCATGTGTACAGATTCCCAATTCTACAGATTCTCATGTCTACAGATTCCCATTTCTACAGATTCTCATGTCTACAGATTCCCAATTCTACAGATTCTCATGTCTACAGATTCCCATTTCTACAGATTCTCATGTCTACAGAATCCCAATTCTACAGATTCACACCTTAACAGTAACATATTTCTACAGATTCTTAATTAAACAGATTCCGAACAATAAAGACAGATTCTCAGCTGTACCAATTCTATATTCAGATTCTTAACTCTACAGAGTACCATTCTTAAAAATAACCAAATTTTGCTTACTCTTCTCTTGCAGCAAAGAGCTTCTTCTTATATCTTATTGGGGGGCACGGCAGTGCCCCCGCCAAGTCGAGCGCGAAGCAAACACTGCCGTACCATCCTTTACTGGAACCATTTCGCCGCATTTTCAGGCCCCTATTTGAGCACCTCTGGATAAGACCAGAACGCAGAAATTTTCGTCATCCAGTAAGCTATAATCACATACTTAATATCCAAAACTTCAAGTCTGTAGGTCATTTAGTTCCGAAGTTAAGCGAAAGCAAAGTTTCGCATTTACGACACTCACTCACTCACTCATGATCATCAGTAAAGAACTAGTACTTCCCATAAATTCAGAGAGCTGAAATTTGGTACAGAGTTAGGGTTTAATAGCCATATAAAGCGAAAACTATAAAAATTGGCCAAGTGCGAGTCCGACTCGCGCATGAAGGGTTCCGTACCATAAAACAAGTTTGTTGTATGGGAGCCCCTAAATATTTATTTTATTTTATTTTTAGTATTTGTTGTTATAGCGGCAATAGAAATAGATCATCTGTGAAAATTTCAACTGTCTAGCTATCACCGTACGGAACCCTAAAAACTAGGATAATCGAAGATCTGGAGTACTCTGATTAGAAAACACAAGAGCCCAACCAAACTATTAGAGATCGACATACCGCCTTTACAAAAAATATTCAACTTGTTGTGTTCGGTTGGCCGCCGTCGCGACTGATCGTCTCTCCTGATGATGGATCGCGTACCGATTCGAAACATGTCGAGTGTTATTCGATTTCTACGACGTGAGTCAACCCGTTTAAGTATTTTAATAGTGAACTTGGTGGGCCGCTTCATTTGATGTCAAAAATCCAAGGTCTGAAGTATTTTGACGACGCGTTTGGCTCGGTTTGTAAACACCTGCCTACTGAGCCGGTGGTCCCGGGTTCGAGTCCCGGCCAGGGCAAATATTTGTGTGATGAACTCGAATATTTGTGCTTGGGTCATGGTTGTTCTATGTATTTCAGTATATATTTATCTATATAAAGTATGTATATCGTCGTCTAGTACCCATAACACAAGCCTTCTAGAGCTTAATTTGGGACTAGATCGATTTGTGTGAGGTTGTCCGATATTTATTTATTTATTTGATGAAGAACCCTCAGCTGGTCTCAGCTGTATTAGAGATTGGTAACTATTGGTACGAGTACATACCCCTACTACTATTGGTACATAAAAAAAATCGACTGTCATTGCAAAAATCCAGCGTAGTGGGACACATCTTCTAATTTAATCTAGCCTATAGCGTCCCACAGCTAGGCGGGTTACGTATTACAGTCCCGAAAGTTCATAATACCTACAGTTGAAATAGTGATGGTCAAAATACCGAAAATCAAAATACCGAAAGTTCAAAAAGCCGATATTCGATATACCGAAGCTCAAATTACTTATTTTCAGAAAATCGAAAGTTCAAAATCTCGAAATTTCATAATCCCGAAATTTTTAAAATCTCGAAATTTTATAATCCCGAAAGTCAATGAGCACTTTAAAAGTGTCAGGACACTAAACTAATCTGACTTTTCCGTGGAACCGATCTGCTCCGGTGCTGCGGGATGTTCAGCCCCTCCGCCGTAGCGTAAGAAAGTGCGGCACCGACGCTCGCCTCCGCAGCTTCGGTTTCTGGTCACCTTCGGCGACCAGCCTTAGCCGCTGCGCCTCGCTTGATGCCCGCACTTTCTTACGGCGGCCGGGGGCTGCCCTCCCTCCGCGCCTCCGGGCTTTTATATACACTCTAGGGGTAGGGCAGACAAGACCACGTGGAATCGGGGTTGACAGCTTCGGTTCTGTGGCAAGTCGATTAAGAAAAGGAAAGAGTCCGGGAAAGTGGGAAATTAAGTATGACACTAAATATTCGATATTATGATAAAATATTCTGTCATGGACTGCCAACCGAACCGAACTTGTCTGGAAACGAAGCTGTCAACGCTCGCCTCCGCAGCTTCGGCTATTTAGTCACCTTCGGCGACCAGCCTCAGCCGCTGCGACTCGCTTGTGATGCCCGCACTTTCTTACGCTAGGGCCACAGTATAATAAAGAGTACTAACGTACTAGGGCGGAGGGGCTGCACATCTCGAAGCGCCGGAGCAGATCGGTTCCACAGAAGAGTTCACTTATAAATAGTAAGTATAGTAATAGGCAAGTAGGTTACGTAATTTAGGTTAATATTCTTTGTATAAAATAAACATTAGAATCTGTAAGACTACAGAAATACGAGATAATTCTCGAGAGTTTAAATAATATTCCGGATTACAACCTTCAGGCAGGATCATAGTCTTCGGGATTATAATCTTCGGGATTACAGTCTTCGGGATTATAATCTTCGGGTTTAGTCTTCGGGATTACATTCTTCGGGATTACAGTCTTCGGGATTATAATATTCGGTATATCATCCTTTCGATCAAACGTTCTTTCGGGATTTTAAACTTTCGGTCAAATAAACATTCGACATTTTAATTTTCGGCCTTCCGTCCATAGGTCTTATGATATTCGGTATTTTGAACTTCGGCATCGTAATACGTACCCGCTGGGCGAATGCCTCCCCTTCTGCTTTTAATACGCATATAAATAAAATTAAAGGAAAACTCTGGACAAGACAAGACTGGCTTTTATACTTATACTTACAAGTTTACAAGAAGAAATAGTCGAACGATTAACTTTATTCTACTCGAACATTACACAAATTAAATAAACAAATTACACCAAAATATTAATTTCAGGTTGTTATAAAACAATATGCCCGCGTTTCTACAAAAAGAATTGAAATCCCACCAAAAACATTCTGTAAAAAACTAGCCAAGTCTCGATGGAGCTGCTTGTTTATCTCTAAAAAGTAATGAAATCTAGACAAAGTCGTACCAAGTCTAAGGTTCCTTACTGCGATTTCTTTATTATTATAGTTAATGTTGTGTGACTTGGCCGTTGAAGGGTACACAAGGGTACAAAACCAGGTGCTCCATGACACCATTGCACCAATCTGTCGCCAGAACCGCTACAAGTCAATTTTGTTTTCACGTAATGTTATACCTATTGTAACTACCTATGTTTGTACCCTTCAACGGCCTAGTCACACAACATTAACTATAATAATAAGGAAATCGCAGTAAGGAACCTTAGACTTGGTACGACTTTGTCTAGATTTCATTACTTTTTAGAGATAAACAAGCAGCTCCATCGAGACTTGGCTAGTTTTTTACAGAATGTTTTTGGTGGGATTATACTTTACAGCAAATGAAACAAGTGTGAATTAAAATTACACTTATTATTTATTTACTTATAACAGTTGTAAACTTAACGAAACCTCTTCATAAAAATAAAATATAATTTTCTTTTACGCCGTAGCAACAATATAACTTAGTTTATCAATGTTAAACGCTTTATACACTCTTTGACATTTATCTTTTCTGTTTTACAGTCCTGTATGTTTTTTTTTTAATTTGAAGGTTTCTTTTTATATCGTATGCTCTGCGTTTTTTTGCAGGCATTTTAATTTCACTCTGCTGTATCCTTCGATCTTGAAAAGCTGCTTCATTTCTAAGAGCCTTTATTAATAAATAAAGTGATGGGTTTCTATTGATTTTCACATTTTATTCTGTGATGCCAGCCTTCGACGCTGTTATTAGTGCGAGAACTGTCATCGGCACAACTAAATACATCTCAGAGAGAAATACATCTGCCGTTATTCGTTTTATGCAGAATTTAAGAAAGTAGTCGTCAAATTTAATAAAGTTTACTAGATTCGAATGATTGTCTGGAACGTCACTGACGATTCCATTGTGCCCTTCTGCTATAAACTGTGCAGGTAGTAAAGCCAGCATGCAGTACATTTGAATTATTTTTTTCTCTTCTGTTGTAGTGTCGATTGAAGCTCACCAGCTTTAGCACATAACGCTTTTTGATAGTGGTAATGGTAATAACAACCGCTGATTTTCAAATCTGGATATACCATTTTAGATGCATTTTTTTTATTGATAATCCCAAATATTCCTTTAAAATTATAAAAAACCTGTAATATGTTGCCTGAGTCTTGTCAGGGAGTAGTCCGTATATTAATGGAACAATTCTGTTCTCCTCTTCGTTTTCCACAAAGTTGGCATGACAACTATAAAGTTGATAAAACGGTTTTGGCGTAACTTTAAATGTCCCATCGCAGAATATTGAGTGATTGTTTTGAGGCTCTGAACCGCTAAAGGAGTTGCAAATACTAAAATGTTGTCCCTTTTGGTCCCGTCGTAAATTAAAAAATCATCGGCAAAAACTTTAAGTATTTCGATTTCGTTAATATTTTGAAATTTTGATTTTGACACTTCAAGATAGCGATATTTTGTTCGATATAATGTACTTTTGCATGCCGAAAATTCTGGGGTGAAAAGGTTACTCGTGCTGCTTTCAGCGACATCAGATTAGTTTAGTAATTCACTTTCAAATATTTTCTGCACTGGAGCCATGGATTCACACACCTTATTTTTACAAATTTGCATAAATTGTTCATTTTTTCGTTGTTAAACCTCAAAAGCATCCGTTAAACACGCATGTACTCGTTTCCAAAGTATTTTGTTGTCTGCACTCAATGTAACAGAGGCACTACATTCAGTAGTTTTGTAGCACCGCCAATTGGTTGTCCCACTTTTATTCTTAACATTGAAATAATATTTATTTGGTCCGATAATTAAAACCTTTTTTCCTTTTTCACTACTAATAAACACCAATTCTTCATTTTCAGCCATATTTACCTAAATCTAGCAAAGTCCCAGTATTGCGGCTTCTAAGCGTCAACAATGTGACATTTACATTGAAAAGATGACAATAAGCACTCGAGATAAAATACGATCACCAACCAGTAATTATTAATCTAGAGAAATAGGTTTTATCTCTTTGGGAAAAGGTACAAGCTCCGATTTTTATAAATGTTTTAATTCTAATTTCTAATCACATGATCATACTTGTATGTGTCTATATTTTGCGATAGTTAGACTAGAATTGGGAATCAGTAGGATTGGAAATCTGTAGGATAGGAAATCTGTAGAATTTGAAATCTGTAGAATTGGGAATCTGTAGAATTGGGAATCTGTAAAATTGGGAATCTGTAGAATTGGGAATCTGTAGAATTGGGAATCTGTAGGATTGGAAATCTGTTGGATTGGAAATCTGTAGGATTGGAAATCTGTAGAATTGGGAATCTGTAGAATTGGGAATCTGTAGAATTGGGAATCTGTAATAGAAATCTGTAGAATTGGGAACAAACCGATTGAGTATATAGTGCTAATTTCAGGTTTGAACCACTTTCTGATACTACAACGGTGGCAAACAAGCATGCGGCCCGCCTGAATTAAGCAGTTACCGCCGCCTATGGACGCTTGCAATGCCAGGACCACCACTTCCCGGCCGACGGATTGAGCGGTGGTAAAATACCTGTGAAGCTGCGATGGCACCTAGGATGGAGCCAGAAGGTGGTTTGTGATTAAATAAAGCAATCCTACGTCGTCTTTGATGGATGTCATAAAAATTAGGTATTTTCCAGAAAGATTGATATTAAAAATCTCTTTTTGAAGAACTTTCGCTGTACTTTTCATTTATTTGACGCATGAATATTTAAAACAAACAACAGATAGTACTGAATCTGGTCACCACTTAGCATTTTGCCGCCACGCTGTGACGTTGACTTTAAGCATGGCTATCTTATAGGGTAGAGATACTGTTTGTGGCTAAAGTACCTTTTTCAGCCACTTTATGTCCTAAGAACTGTGTAAATATATTAATAACGCATTGCTACATAATTTGGGTCGCGTTTGCGCTTTTTTTTTATTGAAAATATTATTTTAACAATGGCCAAAATAGTTCTATAACGAAAATCGGTACTTCTACCAAAGTAACATATTTACTAAATAAAGGTAACAAACTTTTATAGCCGAATGTACTTTTCTTTAAACATCGATCAATTGCTCACTGAGGCGATTTTAAAGAGCCCAAACTCGGTAGGATTGCTTTATCTATTACAAAATTTCTAGGGCCACCTTCCGGCTCCATCATCAAACCAGCCCCATGGTACCATATTATTGTATTATCATCAAAGTCAGTATGCAAAATTTCAGCTCAATTGGTTGAAGATATCTGCTTCACAATTGTGTTGCAAGATTCCACCCGAACAAACATAGTTACGTATAGTTACATTACAGTTAAATAAAAGCTTGTAAAATAGGCGAAATGAAGGAATTATTGTTATCTATATATGTATTTATATATTATGTATATCGTCGTCTAGTACCCATAGTACAAGCTTTGCTTAGTTTGGGACTAGGTCGATTTGTGTAAGATTGTCCCTTAATATTTATTATTTATTTTATTATTATAGTCTAAGATCCCGATATAGAACGACCTTCACCGAGATGTTTATTTGATGAAATGTATTTTATATTTAATTTAAAATGTCAATAAATATATTGCATATGGGTTGCCTAACAAATTTTAGTCCAGGGTATGTCTAATTAATAACAAAAAAAAAATTAAACATTTCACAGGTTTGATTAATATTAGATAAATGCTATACCAATCGAAAGTATGAAGCCCATAGAATATGCCAACGTTCGGTTGCCTATTCTTTTCTCGTCACAACTATCGGGTAGCCAGGTATAAACAGGTAAATCTATACCTACTAGCATTTTGCAACGGTCTGATTATTGAATTGAAATTAAATAAAATTAAGATTATTTTATTATGAATTTATCTAATAATCAAACCGGTGAAATGTTTAATTTTTTTTTTCATATATTTTCACAAAACATACCCTAGACTAAAATTTGTTAGGCAACCCATATGCAATATATTTATTGACATATTAAATTAAATATAACCTCCTGACGACCAGCATTCATAATTTGTCAATTTAATTTTAGCCTTATGACAAATAGTTGACAGTTAACTATTAATTGAAGTAGTTAGCATACACGTCCAGTTATTAGTGAATTAAACTTATATTATAAGTACATTTTTCATTTTTAACATGCGGTAAAAAAGAAATACGAATTAGACTCAAACGAATGATTTATTTGCCTAGAAAATGTATCAGTAGTCTCAAACAGAGATATATTTTCGGGATTCGGGTTAATCATATTGCTGGTGACGGATGGCAGCAGCCAATGTGACGTCAGATCAGACGCGCGCCAAACGCGTCATCCAGCGCCGCGCGCAGCGAAGGAGATGCTTTCTCGTTCAATTTTGTACAATGGCCCGTTATCAATGGAGCTACGAATTGGCGTGATTTAGGTATTGAAAGACAATTTTCCTATATTTTGCTTAATTTTAGGGCCAATTTCAACGCGACGCATTTTTTTTATCACTTTGGTGTGATTCTTTATTTCTGATTATTTTTTGTCGATTTTTAAATGTGAAGTCTATATTATTAAACAGTTTTCGAGATATTCGAGATCAAATATCTAAACACACAACGGAATGATAAATGTACACCAGGATGATAAGACAAGTGCACCGCAATGAGGTTTCATAAACTTCAGCTCCGGTTCACTTTTGTGATGGGTCAATTCCGCGCGTCCCCGCTTCAGTGGAGGCGCGCCCTTAAGGACGGACGCACTAATTATTGAGCCGCAGGTGCGACGCCGGTACTCACGCTGATGTCACGCACTTACGGGGGAGACGAGAATGTCGCGTTTACTCAACGATTACTTAGTGAGTGAACGTCGCGATGTATACCTGAAACCTTTTAATCGGAATTAACAAAACACATGCAGCATCGCGGCGCTGCGGTTTGGCGCAGGGGGTTATGCGGCGCCTACTTAGCCAGCGGTCCTGGGTTCCAATTCCGGTAGGGGCGAATGTGTGTATGATGTTCTTAAATATTTGTTACTATGTCATAGATGTTTTCTATATATTTATATATGTTTTATAGGTCTTTATGTATATCGTCGTCGTCTTGTGCTGATAACAATTTTACTGCGGGACTAGATCTAGTTGTGTAGTCCAATATTTTATTGACCTATTCGATAAATCTGACAAAAATATGTTTTCAAAAACGATGATGACGTTATCAAAAAAACTGGTTTAATTCGATTAGAGTAAAAACGAGAGCATAATTTTGAAACTTGTTTAATTCAACCACTTTTTTCGTATTATTGGCGTTTTGACATTAAATAAACTCTACGAGTTTGTTTTTAAAATGTCTTCTTTTAAAGCGTCGTATCGCGAACATTCCCTTTGTCCCGCGACCGCGAGGGCCCTCCGTCGTCGAATAAACTAGTTTTCGCTGCAATCGACCACTTTGCATATTCCATATTTCCTGAGGCTGGACACAAGTGACACGACACGTGTTGAGCAGTGTCGACGCGACACGTGTTATAAATGATGGCGAACCGGATTAACTCTAGCACAAGGATCTCTCGTGTCGTAAAATAGCAAACGTATTTTGTTTAAGAGTCCATCTCAGACCATATATAAGTATCTATGGTCTGTGGAGTCTACCAATGCATCCGCGGTCGAGCGATCTGGTACCGCGCACCCCTCAACATATCTCTGGTAACTTCGTCACTGACTGGCATGTCGGGCCGCTCCTGACAGTCTTACGTGAGTGTAAACCGCTTAATACAATAATTACCCAAAGATTGTCTGGAAGAGATTGCTCCCTAGCGATAAGAAAGCCTGATGTACCTTTCCTGTTTGTTTTGTGAGTTGTGCGATAATGCATTCTTGTATTGTATTGCAGACTGTACCTTCCCTCGATACACGAGCCATTTTGCATAATGCCAACTCCGACCGTCTACAAACACGTTGCAAAAGAGTTACATCAGACGTTATTTGACACGAATAGCCTTGCACATATACTTATACTTAAACGGTCAGTGAATACAGCATGAGACAATTTTTTTTCGGATTGATGAAATACCTTGAAAGTATACTGTTTTTTTTTTATCCCAAGCATAATTTATTATCACACCATATTTTTTAGGCAAAAACAATTTATTATACTATCAAAAATTGTGTCATGCATTAAAAAATCTTTTACAACAATATTAGGAGTAGAGATGTGCAATTTCCGAAAATTTCCAGATAATTTCCTGATTTCCCATACAAAATGTGGAAGTTTCCGGAAATTTACGGAAAAGGCACATCTCTAATTAGGAGCCAAAGGTTTTTTTAAATCTTACGATGTTTGTCACGCCATATTTCAACCCGTGAACGTCCTCTATGGCTAAAAAGCGGAAGGATAAATAATACAAAAGTATGTCGGGCCACGCTCAGTGTAGGGTTCCGTAGTTGCCCATCCTTTACAATAGACGGGCTTAAAACAGCGCAGCGGTTTTAAGCCCGAGGTTTAAATTAGGTACGAGAAAGATTTCAAGCTCTAGAGAAAGGTTGTAACCGAACCAAACCAAAAACTGCTGACTTTATCAAGAAATAATGTTTAGAGACCCCTATTATTTTTAAAATACCTACTCAACGACACCCCACAAACTAGTGATGGTACGAAAAAGAAATCACCCCCACTTTAGGTGTACCCGAAAAAGTTTTTTTTTTTTTTAGTTTACTGTTTTCTCGGCGTGATACATACACATACTCATACTAAATTTCAGCTTTCTAGTACCTACTAATGATCACGGAGCTAAGCCGCGGACGGACAGACGGACATGGCGAAACTATAAGGGTTCCTAGTTGACTACGGAACCCTAAAAAAAACCCGCGCCGGGTATTAAGCATGGTCGGAAAAACCCTCAAGTTTCAACCATCCTGGCAGCTGCATACACACCGTTCTGTCCGTCGCGGGCATACCTATTTATTGTACCCAAGTTCGTGGGTAATAGTAATAGTAATATTTAATAGGAAGAATCCCACAACGAATCAAACTACTGTCATGATTTGTAGGATTTAAACTGGAAATCTAGTGAATATTTTATGAACGCAGCTATATTTTGAAAATATTAACCGGTAACACAGGTGTTCTAATTAATATGATATCTGAACGCAGCGACAAGCTGCCTAAATATTATTTTAGAATAGCAACACTGATCACTTGTCTATGATTAATAATCTATCAACCAATAAAATTGTCCTGTGGATGGTAAGTGAACTTCCTGATTGGTTCGCTTCGGACCAATCACTGATCAACATTTTCCCGCGTTTTGACATGACGGGTGGTGCCGAAGTTATCGTCAGGACAGGCATTCTGGTGGAAGAACTGACAGAGAGAGGAAGCCGAGAGAACCTCCACAATTCAGAAGTACTAAATGAACAAACTCCCACATGGTGGACGGACTGATACTGAACAGTGCACGTAAGTACTATTGAAGTGTTGTAATATAATTATACACTATTTTAATTAACGAATTTCTATGTTTTTTATAAAGTAAACCTTATCCGTTATATGTTGAGTTAAATGCCGATAGCGTTTAATAATTTTGCTTCGTTGTTGTAATAAAAAAAAAAACTAAGAAAGTTTAAAGGACAAAACAATTTTAAAGAAACGTTCTGTTCTTTGGTTAAGTCCATAACGAGTTTTTTTTTACTTGAATGCGTAAGTCGGTACTCTTACCCGCATATAAAAAAAATACATTTGTTGTATTTTTTCCGCTGGAAATGTATTCGTTATATTATAGATATTGAAGAGTTAGTATATTTATTAGTTAGTACATTAAAGTAGTCAAATATTATGATGAAAGTAATTTAAATATGATCTAAAATCTACCTTGTGTTAAGAAAAAATTCTCCATACCATAAAATTATAAGGATTCAAGTAAGTAGTGTGAATTTTTTTGGGTTCGAATGATAAGATAAATTATGTTGTTTGTTCAGATTATCATTCTAGTCATTAGTAAATTAGCATGATTTCTTCGGATATATTATATTTGATATATATATCTTATAAATAAATACAAATTATATTGGAATTGAGATGCAACATGTTTCTAAATAACCCTAGTAAGCGTCATAAAAGTAACTTGGCATGTATTGTTCTATTTACTTATTACATGGTGATAGTTTTTAAAGGACGTGACATGAGCATCGATTTATAAAGTTAATATTATGGAGTGAGAAAATGTCAGTTATATTAGATTAGTTATGTTCTGACGTAAGAGTGCGTTTGGACTCGGGAGTTAAGCTGATTTTGAAGTGAGCGTGCGTCTAGATTTATGTTGCCTGACGTGAGAGTGCGTCTAGGCTCTGGAGTTATGTTTGTTTGACGTAAGCGTGCGTCTGGATTTTGGTTTGATTGATGTGAGAGTGCATCTGGATTTTGGTTTGTCTGGCGTGAGCGTGCGTCTGGATTTTGGTTTGCTTGACGTGAGAGTGCGTCTGGATTCTGGTTTGTTTGACGTGAGAGTGCGTCTGGATTTTGGTTGTTTGGCGTGAGCGTGCGTCTGGATTTTGGTTTGTTTGGCGTGAGCGTGCGTCTGGATTTTAGTTGGTTTGACGTGAGCGTGCGTCTGGATTTTGGTTTGTTTGGCGTGAGCGTGCGTCTGGATTTTGGTTTGTTTGGCGTGAGCGTGCGTCTGGATTTTAGTTTGTTTGACGTGAGCGTGCGTCTGGATTCTGGTTTGTTTGACGTAAGAGTACGTCTGAATTTCGGTTTGTCTGACGTGAGTATACGTCTGGAATTTGCTTTGTTTGACGTGAGAGTGCGTCAAGATTTAATTTTGTTTTCGATGTGAGCGTGCGTTGTTTGATGATTTGAACGTACGCTTGGAACTTACGTTTTTGTATGAAATCGCGTAAACGTGCATTTAGTGATTATTTGCATTGTACGCGCCAGCTTGCGTCCTAGTTTAGTATGGTCATGTGAGCTGAATGCTCTAGATTTTTTTTAACGACGAAAGATTAAGTTTATAATTTTAACACGAACATAAGTTTGAATAATATTAAAAGTATGAACATGTATTTGGATATTGTAAAAATACGAGTCTTTGTTGAATTAAGAAAAGAGAGTCTTAAAGTTTACGAATTAATTCACAATTAAACTTAAATGTGCGCTCGAAGTTAAGGAAAATAATGAAAAGAATAGTATAGAATAGAATAGAAGTAAAAGTTATTAACAGCTATCGTCATAGATCGGAATACACATTTGATTTAGATGATGTTAGACTCAACTACCTCCAGTGGCGAGCGCCTGCGTTTAGTCCTGAGAAAAAACAGGATAGTCAGTATGTCTAGTGAGAGTTCCGATGACGATATACCTCCTGTTATTACAAGAAGGAGACACCTATAAAAATCTACTGATGAAGAAATTACTGATAGTGACAGACAGTTGAGTGACAAGAAACGGAGACATGAAACTTCAAACAGTGATGAAAGGCAAGATAACTCTAAACGTCGTCGATCAGGTGGTTCAAGTAACAACGTAAATGTGGCTGATTTAATAGAAGCATTAAATAAAAAAAAAAACTAACTAAACCTTCTATTAGTTCACACCAGATGTTAAACGCTTTACCTGAGTTTGATCTAGATAGTAAAAATCAGAATATTGATATAATGTGATGATGTGCAACCATGCACAAGGTAAATGAGTACGCACGCATATATAATGGGATGACATTCAAACATCTCATTTTGCGACGCAGAAACTGACTAGCACAGCCAAGAAGTGGTTTTACTCCTTGCCAAGCTTAGACTTCACATGGCTTGACTGACAAGTGAAATTACGCCGAGCTTTTCCGATTGATGAAAATTTTGCTATTATGTTAGAAGAGATGTTCGCTAGGAAGAATAAAGCAAACGAGAACCTGCGTACATATTTTTATGATAAATTAATGCTTTTAAACCGTTGCGAAATCACCGGGAAAAAGGTGGTAGATTGCCTTATTCATGGCATGTCTGATGTATCGATGAGAAATAGTGCACAAACACTTAAATGTTTAGAACCTTAGGATTTACTGCAGTACTTCGTAATTCAGCAACCAGAAACCAAAGTATTTTCTGTCACGCAGAAGAAACGAGGATATACTGAAGAAATGGAACATAAGGTGTTTCACAAATAAGTGCTTCCAGAAAAAGAAAAACAAAATAATTCATCTGTGGTGTGTTTTAATTGTAATGAGGAGAGACATCGATTTGGTAACTGTCCAAAGGTTGTAATAAAATGCACCATTTGCAAGAAAGTTGATCACAAAGACAAAAACTGTCGATTTTCCTCTTCAAATAACAAAGAGAATATGAAAAAAGTTCTGAATATTGGTAGTTCTAGTACGAATCAGAAATTTATTAAAGAAATTGATGTTAACAATAAATCATTACAAGCTTATATTGACTTTGGTAGTGACTGCTCCCTTATCAAGCTTAGTGAAGCAGAAAAACTGAATCTAGACAAAATTCTATCTGATTTACCTTTGATTAGAGGATTTGGCAATTCATATAACACCTATTTGTAAATCTACAGTAACTGTTCGCATTGATGAAATACAAGCTGATGTTTTAGTACATGTTGTCCCTGATAAATATTTACACGTACCTGTATTAATAGGGCAAAATTTTACAGAGATGCGTAATGTCACAGTCTTCAAGGACAGTAATAGCTTGATATTTTTTTAAATAATCCCCTAGCTACGATGGATTCTGAGCTCGAAATGGAATCTGGAATTGTCAAACTTGTAGTAATGATATTGTTTTGACTGGAGTGCACTTTGTACCAGTCTATATTAATAATGAACCCTACAATGGAGATGTATATGTTGAAGCACAAATGCGACCAGTTCCTGGTAAAGAGTATCGTATGCTACAAGGAGCGTATAATTTTAAGGATGGCAAAGGAAACATATTGGTATCCAGTATGTCAGATACGCCTGTTACTTTAAAGAAGGACATTTTATTAAGTCGAGCTTTTCCGTTTAAGGAAGTCAATGTGGTCGACGTGAGACGAATAAGTACAGGAGTAGATACAACTCTATCACCTATAAATATAAACGAAATACAGATAGGTGCCAATATATCTAACGAGGTATTGATAAAATTACACGAATTGTTACAAAAATACCGTGATTGTTTTTCTTGTTCGTTAGATGAAATAGGATGCGCCCCTAAAGAATTCGAAATGAAAATTGAATTAAAAGACAACAAACCGATTGTCTATCGACCATATAGACTTTCTCTTTCGGAAAGAACTAAGGTTAGAGAGATGATTTCTGATCTCTTAAATAATGAAATCATCAGAGAATCAAGTTCGCATTATGCTAGCCCAATCTTGATGGTTAAAAAGAAAACAGGTGACCAACAATTATGCGTCGATTTTAGAGCTTTAAATAAAAATACTGTTAAGGATAGATACCCACTTCCGATCATTGAAGATCAAGTAGCGAACCTCAGTGGAAACAAGTTTTTCACCACATTGGATATAGCATCAGGCTATTATCAAGTTCCACTAGCTGAAGAGAGCAAACACTTAACGGCCTTTGTTACTCCAGACGGCCACTACGAATTTAATTGCATGCCGTTCGGACTAGCCGCCGTGTTTCAGAAATTAGTAAATAAGATGTTAGGTACCAGTCGATTTGACTCTGTACTTGCGTATATGGACGATCTGCTTATTCCGACTGTCCTTGGATGAGGGTCTTATAAAGCTTGAAAATGTGTTAAAGTTAGTGAAGGAATATGGCCTTACTCTGAAACTTTCAAAGTGTTGCTTCTTTGGCACGACAATTGATTATCTTGGATACGAAGTCTCAGAAGCAGGCATCAAACCTAGTCAGCATAAAACCGTTGCAATCGAACAATTTCCAGCTCCTACTAATGTCCATGAAACAAGGCAGTTTCTTGGATTAGCTAGTTATTTCAGGAAATTTGTGAAAGGCTTTGGCGAGATTGCACGGCCACTAGCAGGCCTCTTATAAAAGGGCGCTGACTGGAAATGGACTGACACCGAATCAAAAGCTTTTTCCACCTTAAAAAAATATACTGTCTAGTAGGCCAGTGTTAGCACTATAATCCTTAACTGAAAACTGAGTTGCATACTGATGCTAGTTCCTTAGGGATTGGAGGAATCCTCATGCAGTGGCAAGAAAATTCCAACGAACTCAAGCCGGTGGCGTATTTTAGCAGAAAAACGTCGCCTGAAGAAAGAGTCTACCATTCATATGAATTGGACACATTAGTGGTTGTTTGCTCACTCAGAAAATTCAGGACATATTTATTAGGTATGACATTTACAATTTTCGCGGATTGTAAAGCCTTACGATTAACGCTAAGCAAAAAAAAGACCTTATGCCTAGGATTGCCAGATGGCTTTTACAAATGGAAGAATATGACTATAAAATTGAGTACCGCCCTGGTGAACGCACGGCTCACGTCGATGCTCTAAGCAGGAACCCCTTGGAAAGTCCCAATGATGATTGTACTCCTGAGAATGTTATTTCAGTGCTACGCATTGAACAAAATGATTGGTTAGTAACCTTACAGTTAGGAGACCCAGAAGTTAGTCAAATCATAAATACATTAAAACAAAATATTAATGAAGAATACAGGGAAATCAAAAAACATTACATGCTTAAAAATAATGTACTTTACAGAAAGATTGATGTCAATGACAACAATATTTTGAGATTAGTCATACCAATACGGGCAAGGTGGCAGATATGTCGTCTCAATCACGATGAAATGGGACATTTTGGTATTAAAAAAAACGCTTGAACGCATACAAAGTCTTTATTGGTTCCCCAAAATGTCCAGTTTCGTAAAAAAATACGTTGGTGCTTGCCTAGAATGCGCGTATAATAAAGACAGTAGCAGTTCTGGTAAAAAAGGCCATATCTACCCTATTGAAAAAGTGAGTGTTCCATTTCAAACTGTCCATATCGACCATCTTGGCCCCATTGTCAAAAGTAAACGACAAAATACTTACATTCTAACCGTAGTTGATGGCTTTTCAAAATATGTTTTTGTTCGACCGGTGAAAAATACTAAAAGCAGTACAGCCATCAAAGTTTTGGGAAATATATTTCAAGATTTCGGTACGCCTGAAAGAGTTGTGTCCGATAGGGGAACAGCTTTTACGTCGAGTCAATTCAAACAATTTTGTGCAGAAAATAATATTAAGCATATTCTGAATGCTGTTGCTTGTCCACGTGCAAATGGTCAAGCAGAACGCTTCAACCAGACCATTTTAAATGCATTAGCAACAAAAAATTCGCTTCAAAATGAAAAAGATTGGGATTTAGCTGTTCATAAGGTACAATTTGGTATTAACAGTACAGTTAATGCCACAACAGGAAAAACACCTTCAGAAATTCTATTCGGAATAAGACTAAAGGGAAGTTCTGATAACATGTTTAGAGAAATTTGTGAAGATACAAACAGCAAAGATAAAGATATTAATGAAATTAGAAATGACGTTAAGATTACAATCGATAAAAAACAAAATAAATTGAAAGAATTGTATAACTCTAGACTAAACCTGCTAACAAATATAAAATTGATGAGTTAGTAAAAATTACTAAAGTTTCATTTGCGGAGAACCCAGGCCAGAGCAAAAAAACTCTTACCTAAGTTCATAGGCCCCTACAAGGTATCAAAGGTGTTGGGTAATGACAGGTATGAGATTACCAATGTTCCGGGTTTTAACATGTCAAAAAAATATCGTTCTGTTGTATCAGGTGATCGGATGAAACCATAGATTAACGTAAATGCTCTCAACGTTATGAGCGATGATAATAGTTCTGAATCAGATTCCATCTAGGCATTATAATAATGAAGAGTAAAACGTCTTATTTTTGCATGACTTATAAATATGTTATGATGTATTAATATTTATCTCTTTTATGTAAAAGGCCTATGTTTGTGTTTTCTATGTCTGTACATAAAAAGGGGTAGGTGTATTGTGTAAATAAAAAAGTATATAAAATTGTACATATTACTTATAGGCTAATAATAATAATAAATTCAACAAGAGAAAGAGTTAATGGCCGGATGTCATGATTGGTATGTTTGTATAAATGTAGATACCTACTTTGGAATTGTTAATAATTAAACGAAAAATAATATATTAAATTACGCTTATAGTTATTTATGCGTTGTTTGTTTCGTTTGGCTTGATTTAGTTATCAACCATTCGTTTACATAGGTACTAACTATCCTGTCTAATTTATTTTGGTATTCATTCGTGCGTCGGAGCCTGCACGATGTCTGATGGCCGAATGTCATGATTTGTAGGATTTAAACTGGAAATCTAGTGAATATTTTATGAACGCAGCTATATTTTGAAAATATTAACCGGTAACACAGGTGTTCTAATTAATATGATATCTGAACGCAGCGACAAGCTGCCTAAATATTATTTTAGAATAGCAACACTGATCACTTGTCTATGATTAATAATCTATCAACCAATAAAATTGTCCTGTGGATGGTAAGTGAACTTCCTGATTGGTTCGCTTCGGACCAATCACTGATCAACATTTTCCCGCGTTTTGACATGACGGGTGGTGCCGAAGTTATCGTCAGGACAGGCATTCTGGTGGAAGAACTGACAGAGAGAGGAAGCCGAGAGAACCTCCACACTACAATTCTTATCTTATGTAACTACGTCCTGAACACGCAGCGAAGAAACTCGCCGTGCCCTGACGCCACAGCAAACAATAAGGGTGCGGCTCCACTGAAGCGGAGAAGTGAGGAATCGACCAATCACAAAAGGAAGCGGAGCTGAGATACAGATTTCAACTCAGGTGATTGGTCTATTCCGCTCCGCCTCGCTTCAATGGTACGCACCCTAAGGAACTGCTCCCATATCATATAAATAGTTTAAATTACAATGTTTTTAATCATTGAAATTTTGTCGTCACTAGACGACTGCGGCGTTCAATAGGTTAACGTTATTCTACTTGTAAGAGGGGAAAAACAACACGAAAAAATATTGTATGTGGCTAGTCGTAAACCTAGATGTTTGATAATAATAAAGAAAACCAGAAATTAAATACATGTATTTATTTCCATACGTTGAAAATTTACCCTTAAAGCTATCCTTAAATTTATATATCTTTTATTTTTCCTTAATTTTTTGTTAAAATTGACAATGAAACATACCAAAAAAAGATTACCAGATTTCAGCTACATGGATCGTTAATCGTTAGGCACCAAAAAAAATACTGCGAATATACTAAAGTAATTTAAAACACAACGTTATAATCATAGATTATTTATTCGTAAAAAAGGTACGTTTGTTCTCCAAACTTCCAAAACTACTAACATAACATCTAGTAACTATTTTACCTATAATAATCTAGTTCCCTTACGTTTTACTTATGTACGCTGTTATCCTAAAGCCTGTACAGAAACGCAACTACCGATAAATATACTTGAATCGGTACATAACCACTACATTACCTTCTTTGGAAATTATAGTTTAGTTTCCTTATAAATAACAAAATAAACTAACATTAAACAAACTAAACGTTCTAACTAAAATAAAAATAGCATTTAACATATGTAAGTAAAATTATGATTCTTAATACATAAATGAACATTAACTTAACCTACCAAGAATAATGGAAGAGAGATTTTACTACTAACGACACCTTACTTCTGCAACTGTAGTTGCGTGGTTGATTATGGAGTGTATTACTCCATAATAGGCATAAACAATATTTTTTCCAGGGTGGCAATTGGTTCTATTTTTTATTGGGATCAAATGTCTATGGGACATGTGAACATTAAATGAAAATGCACTTTTCTTTAGAATTTACTCATAAATTTAATCACTTGTGGTGAAATAAAATGTACGCATAACGCAGACTAGTAGTCCTATTTGTTATGAAAAAAAGCTGCACTTTGTGATGGAAGCAAGCCGTTTTGCACAGTGATAATATAAACCAAAATAAACGATTTCACTCGAGAAATTAGTTTCACCCCTTAGGAAAAGAGATGGCGCCACTTATCCAAAAAAAGTAAAAAAAAATCTAAATCCTGAACGGATACTCCGATTTTGACGAAAGAGGTGCCAATCGGCAGATAATTACCCAATTTAACATAAAAGAATTGAAAACAGGTTAAAAATTATTTTGGATACCCAAAAAAATATAATTTCTGAAAAACTATTTAATATTTGTGATTTTTTGGAATTTTACTCGTAAAAATGTATTTACATGGTACTTTTTTTATTTATTTATATTAATATGCAACTAATTTTACATTTACGAAAAAAAACCGCATATCATTAGCTCGTATAGTTCCAAAGTTATTGAAGAATTTATTAAACTTAAAAAACATGTTCTAGACTCTCAAAGTACTGCTGCCTCGAAATAGATTGCTGATATGTATAAATCCACCGTCAAAAAATCAACCGCCTACCTACATTAATAATATTTTTAAATACATAATAATAATAAATTAAGAATAATAAAAGTTACTTGCTTCGTTTTCGTGTTTGATAGAAGTCGCTCAGTATGCCGTCCCGCGAAACCATCCCTCTAGCGCCGTGGGCATTGCTACCTAGCAAAGCCAACAGCATTGCTGAGTGGAGACCATTTCGGATGCACATCTCTTGTACTCTGTCTTTAATACTTAGGTACGTAATATTGTAATTGTAATGATGTGTTATCTTGAATAAAGCTTTTTCTATTCTATTCTATTCAAGAATACAGAGATGGCGCCGCTGGGTCAAAAAATCTTTAAAAAAATCTAATAACTCAACGGATTTTCCGATTTTGATAATTAAGGTGGCAAAAAACAGATAATTACTTAAATTTGTTTTCAAAAATAAAATAAAAATTAAAATAGGCAAAAAGTAATAATAAATACAAAAAAACATACATTTTGAAAATAAAATATTTTTTTGGGGCTTTTATGTAATTTCATATAATTTTTTTTATGAATATGGCTTTATTTTACTTGTGTATATTAAAAAACTATTAATTTATCGTTTAATAAAAAAAACTGCATATCAAGAACTTGTACAGTTCCAAAGTTATTGAAGATTTTACAATAGGGTGCCGGTGCAATGTTGCCGCCGCACGTGCAACATATGTACATGTATTTAGAAAAGTATTCTCCCGTTTCCAAGGTACTGATTACCCTGAAATTATAACCACAATTGAAAGTACAAATAATATAACCATCACAAGTAGCACACAACACACTTATATCCCTTATAAAGCTTAAATTAGAGTTTTAACGGGTGAATAGCCTCTTATACAACCTGTTTGCTAATATCACAAGTATATTAGATGCTAAATAGCATTTCTGAATCAATATTTTACTTACTTTATGTTTTACCGTGTAAGTTAGGCCGTCGCATCAGCAACAACAACGCATTGTGCCACAGCCCAATTTGTATCCATAATGTTCAAGGAGTTTTCAAATTGAACTAACCTTCAACTATTGTGGATCCCACCTACCTTCGAAGCCATTTCATTCCCAAAAAGAAGAAGGACTTGGTACTCGATATTTTCAAATTAAAACGTGAACCCACACTCGGTTTGCATGAAACGGTATTCAATGTCAGCTGAAATGGTATCTCACAAGCTTGTTTAGTTTAAACAGATCTTTTCGAATCGCATTAACAGTAATAATATATGCTCTGTTGGAGCATCGTATAGCCTGCATGTGAATCTGGGACCAACAACAATACAATACAATACAACAACACTTTATTGCACACCAACAAGAAAAATATTACATGAGAAATCTTAAATTAAACAATGGTAGACAATAGGCGGTCTTATCGCTAAAGAGCGATCTTTTCCAGACAACCTTTGGGTAGCGGAGAAAACAAAATTAAACAGAAAATAGTAGGTGGTGAGATAAATTGAATTGAAAATTAATTGAGAACCAATGAATGACATTAATAATTATAGTGATTGAATCTTACGATTTTCACACATTATATTAAAATAATAAAACGGGACTTAATTGCGGTAAATAAACATTGTTGAACTCGGTTAAATCACGTTTTGTTATAATAATGAATGACATTAATTATGTAAACACACTCCAAAAAAAGGAAACGAAAATAGCCCTAAGTAACCATTTCACATGAGCCATTACGTATCCAGAGAGAATTTCTATAGATAGCGATGTACTTGCAAAAGCAGTAGTTATTTCAGGGCACAACATGCATGTTTTAAAACAGGCCTCTTTTCTTATTGTATTAAAATTAGACGTCGTGTCATACTCTGTGAAAGCCTTGAAGTGCAGTCATCATTTCATTACTTAAAGTAATAACTGTTTTGTAAACTGCTACTAATACGACCGTCGCACTGACGACTGCAATTTGAATGCTTCGATGCTTTTACAGAG
Source organism: Apotomis turbidana (assembly GCA_905147355.2). Lineage (NCBI taxonomy): Eukaryota > Metazoa > Arthropoda > Insecta > Lepidoptera > Tortricidae > Apotomis > Apotomis turbidana. Next base: position 12,423,293 of record LR990306.1, on the reverse strand, counting down.
CTGACGACAAGCCTTTCGCCGACTTCTTCAGCTGCCATTGAACAACATGTGCGTGTAGCGTTTCAAGCGAGCCAAATGTGAAAATAACGTCTTAATTTGGATATATCCTGTCCCAAGTCTTTTCATTTTGGGAGTGGAATAGCATTGGAAGCAGGTTGCAGGTGCGATCCACAATAGAACAGTCATTATGGGTGCAAATCGGGCTGTGGCAAAATGCGTTGTTGCAGCCGATGCAACGGCCTAACTTGCACGTTACAATGCAAAGTTTAGTGAAAATAAAACGTAAAGTAAGTAAAATATACTTGTGATATTAGCAAACGGGTTGTATAAGAGCCTATTCACCCGTTAAAACTCTAATTTAAGTTGTATAAGGGATATAGGTAAGTGTGTTGTGTGCTACTTGTGATGATTATATTATTTGTACTTTCAATTGTGGTTATAATTTCAGGGTAATCAGTACCTTCGAAACGGGAGACTGCTTTTATAAATACATGTACATAATTAAGTTGCACGTGCGGCGGCAACATTGCACCGCCACCCTATGGTAAAATCTTCAATAACTTTGGAACTGTACAAGTTCTTGATATGCGGTTTTTTTATTAAACGATTAATTAATAGTGTTATAATATACATAAGTAAAATAAAGTCATATTCATAAATTGTTTTAAAAAAAATGTTTTTTTTTTTTTTTTGTTTCAAAATGTATGTTTTTTATTATTACTTTTTGCCTATTTTTATTTTATTTTTGAAAACGAAGTAATTATCTGTTGTTTGCCACCTTAATTATCAAAATCGGAATATCCGTTAAGGTTTTAGATTTTTTTAAAGATTTTTTGACCCAGCGGCGCCATCTCTGTATTCTTCAATAACTTTGGAACTATACGACCTAACGATATGCGGTTTTTTTTCACAAATGTAAAATTAGTTGTAAATTAATATAAATAAATAAAAAAGTACCATGCACATACATTTTTCAGAGTAAAATTCCAAATAATCACAAATTTTAAATAGTTTTTTCAGTAATAATAATTTTTTGGGTATCCAAAATAATTTTTAACCTGTTTTAATTATTTTTTATATTAAATTGGGTAATTATCTGCCGATTGGCACCTCTTTCGTCAAAATCGGAGTATCCGTTCAGGATTTAGAACTTTTTAAACTTTTTTTGAATAAGTGGCGCCATCTCTTTTCCTAAGGGGTGAAACTAATTTCTCCTCGAGTGAAATCGTTTATTTTGGTCTATATTATTACTGTGCAAAACGGCTTCCTTCCATCACAAAGTGCAGCTTCCGGGCCAAAACCGTCCATAACAAGTAAGACTATAGCGCACATTGCACAACTGCTGAATTAGTTTGTTTAATTCTGATTCCAAAAAGTATAACTATACTATTTTAGTCTGCAAATAAACATAATTCATATTTATATTTAGGAGTGATGTTTATCACACCAATTCATTGATAATGAATTTAGTACTTAATTGGGAAAATGGCGATAGTTACATAATGTAAGAAAGAGAAAGTAAGATCTTAATAATTAAGGAGAAAGGATTTATCTTAAGTTTGTTTTCTAAAATGTAATTTGCCCTGTATTATAAAAGCTTGGGTCAAAATGACAAAAAGGAACAATAACTACAGATATTTAGTACAACAAGATATGATATTAATGTTATTCTAAATACATAAGTATACTTCATTACGTTTACTGCCGATCACTCGCAATCGGTCTCTACCAATTGCGGTTAATTGCAAGTTAACTTAATTAACAATTCATAATTCAGATTATGTCTAAATCTAATTTAACATTTTTAAATTCAGTAATTTCACTTCTTATAGATTTTTATTAAAACAAAACAAATGACCTACAGTAATATAATATAACGTAGTGTATCTACGTCAAAAAGAACAGAACATTATAATCCGAATGGCTTCGAGAACAGGATGGTACGGCGCGCAGCGAGCGCGTTCGTTCGACTCGGCGGGGGCACTGCCGCGCCCCCAGATTATAAATATGTAAAGAGTGAAATAATTCAGATTACAATTTTATCATACATATAATCTTTTCGCCAAAAGAGATCAGTCAAATTCAGGTTTTTTTTTCAATTACTACCTATATAGTAACGTATCGTGTCGTACCTAAAATCGACGTCGTACAACGTATACAACCTCGTCTTTTTTTCTGAAACTACACATTTTTACACATTTTACTCGTCGAATCCGGTTCTCATTCTTCGTCCGAGCTGAGGAGGTCGATGACACTACTCGCGGGCGCAGAGGCGGGAGCGGGCGCGGGGGCGGAGGCGGGCGCGGGGGCGGGGGCGGGCGCAGGAGCGAGCTTGCGGAGCGTCAGCGCGGGGGCCGGACACTTTGCTGCAGGTGCCGGGGGCCGGGGGGGCCGGGGGGGCGCGGGGGCCGGCTGGAGCAGCGCGCGCCGCGCCGCCGGGGCCGGGGGGGCGCGGGGGGGGCGGGGGGGGCAGGGGGGGCAGGGGGGGCAGGGGGCGGGCGCGCGCGGGGGCGAGGGCAGCAGCAGGTGGTACGTGTGCTGCGAGGGCGCGTCCGGCTGCAACATATACTACACTCACTGCGGGTACAAAAAGGGGTACAATGCTTCATTTCAAGTCGTGGGAGCTCAGGCGTCAAAACCCTACTCCGGGTAAGTAGAGGTGGTAAACTCGATCACCGGCTGCAATATGTGGATCATATATAAAAATAGACCGAAATAAGAAAACCTATCGCGTTTTTTGTATCGATATTAAGGTTATCTGCCGTATCGCCTAAAAAAAAATCGCAAACACACAAACACACATTACACATTGCAAACAATTTTTCCTACATTTTCATTTGGGCTAATAATCATATGGCATAATATTATACATATCTCCTTTTTTTAGGGTTCCGTACCCAAAGGGTACAAACGGGGCCATATTACTGGCTGAGACTTCGCTGTCCGTCCGTCCGTCCGTCAGTCACCAGGCTGTATCTCAAGAACGGTGATAGGTAGACAGTTGAAATTTTCACAGATGATGTATTTCTATTGCCGCTATAACAACAAATACTAAAAATAAAATAAAAAATAAATATTTAAGGGGGGCTCCCATACAACAAACTTGTTCATGTGCCAAACTGTTTTTTCCCAAAATATTACATCGCGTAAATTTAGACCTTATTATTCAGAGTTGTATACGGTACAAATCACAAATTAATTAATGAGTGAATCTAATGAGGAATGTGAAACTTTAGTAGGTATATATCTACAAAAGGGCGCATAAAACTATTCAAGGATGGTTTTACTTACAAAAATACTTATGTACATCCAACTCACAACTACAACAAAAGGAGAATTTTTTAGGGATATAAAAAAAAAACTAACCTAACCTAACCCGGCCGAGTCGGATCTGACTAGTGGTGACCATGATATGGATCACCATATCATGGTCACTACTATTATCATCATCATCAAATGAATATAGTGGTGACTGATAGTGACGATGGTATGGTGAGGATGAGGATGATGGTGGTGTTGGTGATGATGATGATGAGTCTTTGTGATATTCTAGTCTTTGTGATAAAATAGTCATTTTGATAGCATAGTCATTGTGATATTTTAGTTATTTTGATACTATGGTAATTTTGCACAATTGGTCAATTTAACCGATTAGACTTTTTTTATATGAAGACATTATGATACCCTGGACATTTTGGTACTCTAGACCGGATGGCCCCAAAGGGTGATGATGATGATGGTGATGATGGTGATGTATATGTTGGTGACAGTGGTGATGGTGTTGATGGCGATGATGATGATGATGATGGTGGTGTTGGTGATGAATATGGTGGTGACTGGTGGTGACGATGGTATGGTGAGGATGAGGATGATGGTGGTGTTGGTGATGATGGTGGTGTTAGTGATTATGATGATGGTGATGTATATAATAATAATAATAATAATTTTATTGTACATAAAAACAGTAAAGGTTACACAAGTAAAGTAAAAACATCGAATTTGTACAACAGAGTCAGATACAATAGGTCAATACTTCCGACCCCTGAACTAGGTGGGAGACCTGTGTCTCAGGGATTAGAGTTCTTCGACTTCAAGGTCATAGACAGAAAGTACTCAGGAACGTGTAAGAGCGTAGACAGAAAATGTAAAACTAAACAAACAAAGAATTTATAAAAAGGTAAAGACAAGAAAATTACATAAATGGTGATGCACTAATTAAATATTGACACTTGTTATCAGAATTGACCACCAAAAGGGAGATGACAACAGTTGCTTATTCTCACGAAAGAGCCAATAATAGACTCTCAGTATGTTCGTATGAAAGACTTTTTAGCCAATTTTGTAGCTTGTTTTTAATTTCATATTTGGAGAGAGTGTAAATAGATATTAGCTTATTAACTTTATTATATAGTCTAGAACTTAGAGCAGCTGTCTGACGTCGCGCAAATGATGTACGGCAAATGACTGTTTTGCAAACTGAGTGACCATGCCTTCTTAAGATAACGGAGCGATCCAGTGGCAAACATGAGTGTTGGTGCAGAATAGTACGATGAATGTATATTTATCTAACAGTAAGCTCTTGAGTTTCAGAATAGAGTTTGGCAGTTGGATAATCTCTTCTTTTAAAGAGCATTATTTTGAGTATTGCTCTCTGGGCTCTCTCCGCAGGGAGTAGAACAGATTTATAGGTTCCCCCCCCAGATGGGTATGCAGTAAGCAATAATTGATTTGCATAGACTTTGATAGACAAGGGATAGTATGTCATTTATGTAGCAGAATGTCTAAGATCTCTAAAGATGTAGATGAGTCTGCGCATGCGTGTACAAAGACTTTCAATGTGGGCGCGCCAGTCCAACTTCTGATCAATAGTCACACCAAGGTATTTAGTATGGGGGACAAGGGAAAGAGCTGTGCAATTGCATGAATTGGTTGACGGTACGCAAGTGTGTACTCTCACAACGTCAGACTCAGTAGGTGGAGTTTGAGAATTCGGCAAGCAAAAACGAATCATTTTGGATTTCTCGACATTTAATGTCAATTGATTAGAAACAAGACACTTCATTACTATGCTGAGGGCAGTTTCAGCGTTCATTTTAGCCTTTTCCCATGTACTGTCGTAAACAAGCAGTGCTGTATCGTCAGCATACGTAAAGATCTCACAGTTGGGCAGTGACGTCAGACAAAGCTCGTTTATATATATTAGAAAAAGCGTAGGGATATGTTGGTGACAGTGGTGATGGTGTTGATGGCGGTGATGATGATGATGATGGTGGTGTTGGTGATGAATATGGTGATGAATGGTGGTGACGATGGTATGGTGAGGATGAGGATGATGGTGGTGTTGGTGATGATGGTGGTGTTAGTGATTAGGATGATGGTGATGTATATGTTGGTGACAGTGGTGATGGTGTTGATGGCGGTGATGATGATGATGATGATGATGATGATGATGATGATGATGATGATAGTGGTGTTGGTGATGATAATGGTGGTGTTGGTGATGAATATGGTGGTGACTGGTGGTGATGATGGTGGTGGTGTTGGTGGTGGTGGTGGTCATATAGGTAGTGTTGGTGATGATGATGATGATTATGGTCATTGTAGGGAGCAACCCTAACTGTATGTTAAATGATACATGATATCTGCCGAGGCAAAGGTGCAGAGTAAAACCACAGCTTGATACTTAACGACCACTACTACAACCACCCTTTAATTGATACTTAACACTTAATATATACAATACAGTTAACCTACGTGAGCTACGTGACTTCCGCCATCACGTCGCATAATGATAATTTACAAGTTTTCCATGAATCTACAATGATAACTGATTAGCCTCGTCACGTATGAGACTTCTAACCATGTACGCTTGCCTGTACAGTCATCGTCATTACCACCATTATGATCGGCATCGTCATTACAGCCATCATTATCATCGTCACTACCTTGACCATTACCATCAGAATCACTACCGCCATGTTGAGAATCGACCATTTTAGCTACTGGCCACACAATCAGTGAGTTCATTTTTCTTTCATGGCGCTGCGGGCGCGCGCTGTCGCCGGCCGACAGACGCGTCGGCGCCATAACGTAACGGTTCTTGGTATAGTACTAATTATCTAAGCTAAGCTAATCCACTTACCTGCATTCACAATAGCATTGTGTCTAATACAATCCTATCTGCTTTTGTTCTCTTAAGCGCCAACCTGGCGCCAACCAGTTACTTACAAAAAAAGGTTAGAACTACATTGCGTGGATATTGAATTTTCAACCTTATTCCTTGTTGAATAGGTTTAAAATGTTTGTTGACGAGAGATCATAGTCCTTTTTCAAGAGAATACGTTCTTGTGGAGGGTCGGACGGTTGTAAAATTCCAAAAAGTTATGTTCACCATTATTCTGTTAGTGCATTTTGTAGTCTAATGTCCAAGTAAATAGAGTCGATAATCTATATTAACCTTCCAAGGTGGTTACAATCTGCTTTTACTACGAGCTCGTTATCTTAATTTGTGGTTTACCAGTTGTGGTTTATTCAATGGTATTCAGTTCTTAAGTGCATTAGCTTAGCTTAGATAATTAGTACTATACATTGTTGATCTCCGCTCCGGGGCGAACAGATTTTGAGGTCATTTTTACGCTTTATTTGGAAAGTATTGATGTACGGTGTGGTTCCTTGTACGGTGGGCTGCTTCAGGCGCTCCAGGGATTGTTATCAAGTGATTCGGATCATATATCGGACTACTATAGTGTGAACTGTGTTTGGAGCGTGTTTGTTGGCGAGATTGTTCACGCCGGCGCGGAGCCTGACACCGCTTATTGTCGCAAGTAACATATTCACACATACTACACAAAACATCAACACATACTTGCGGCCGGGAAGAAATTCAGCTGAAATCCAGGTTAGCATATACCAGGTTAATAGATTAAGTTAGGTTTAAGTGTATCGGACGCGTACCGCGTTGCTTTGTTTCGCGTTAGGCAAGGTTGTTTGAGGATTTGCCCTCACATGGGCCCGGGGTAAATTCGATTTGTGTCTGGCGGAAACAGCCATCATCATGCCCAATCATCATCATTCGTCACCTTCATCATTATCACCATCATTATCATTCATTACCACCACCTTCATCACCATTACCACTGTCACCACCACCACTGTCGCCGTCACCACCACCATCCCCACCATCATTACCATCACCTTCATCCCCACCATCACCACTATCACCACCTCTACCGTTGTCGAGATGTTGTAATAATTTTCTGTTTTATCATGTCATAAATATTTACGTGCAACTAAAACACCAACTAAGTAGTTATTGCAATGCGTCCGAGGCAACCCTGTGCGTCTAGCACGCACACATTGACACTGACATTCAAGTTCAGTTTTTAGTAGGCAGGGTCCGCCCCGTGCAACGGTACGTCTCCGAATGTTATTGATTTACAAAATATTTGTGTACTGTTTGAACTTGCTCGCTGTTCGCTCTCACGCTCGTTTGAATTATGCTCAACATTCGATAAGAAGAAAAGAGTGAATCATGCAGTGTATACCTTGTCATCATTAGCCACGACGTGGTTGAGCACCCGGGGCCGGTCGGCGCGGTCGGCGCGGTCGGCGCGCGCGGCCGGCGCCGGCAGCGCGTCCGCCGGCCGGTACTTCTTGTACGCCGGCTTGGCCGACGCGGGGCCGGAGCTCCTCGCCTGTCGCGTGTACATCACAAATGTAATTATGTTGACGATCGAAACGTGTACACCGCAAAAAAAGAACCGGTTTCGTAAAAAAAAAGAATTGGGAAATTAAATAAAAAAGACTAAAAATTGTTAATATCTTTCCAGCCGTTTTGGCGTGCCGAAAGGACAAAGATTACATGTTTATGTTATATACATAGTATAAAACAAAGTCGCTTCCTGTTATCTGTCCCTATGTACATGCTTAGATCTTTAAAATTTCGCAACAGATTTTGATGCGGTTTTTTTTAAATAGAAATAGAGTGATTCATGAGAAATGTTTATATGCATAATACATGCATAATATATCATTGCACCCGTGCAAAGCCGGGGCGGGTCTCTAGTTTATAATATACGCAATTTTTTTATTACTGGTCTATAACCGTCTTTTGATGTCCAGCTACGCCTGTACCTAAATTGGTTAAAATGTGTGGAGCCCTTTCGACGTGTTGAGATGACAACTCCATACAAAACAAAAGACGAACCAGCATCACGCTATTAAGATTTTCCTCTAATCACCCTCACCCTAGAAAACAGATTGCCAATACAAATATACATTTTATTGAATAGTAATACCGTATCGTCCCCCGAGTCTCCCTTGTCGCCAGCGGCGGCGGCGAGCGGCTCGAGCGCGGCGAGCGCGCGCACGCTCGCTCCGGACCGGCGCTTCGTGCCGCGGCCCTGCGCCTGCGCACACATAAAAAAAAAAAATAAGGGACAATCTTACACAATCGACCTAGTCCCAAACTAAGCAAAGCTTGTACTATGGGTACTAGACGACGATATACATAATATATAAATACATATATAGATAACATCCATGACCCAAGAACAAATATTTGCACAAATATTTGCCCCGGCCGGGATTCGAACCCGGGACCGCCGACTCAGTAGGCAGGTGTCTACAAACCGAGCCAAACGCGTCGTCAAATCGACGTACCGGTACATACCGTATCACTAGTGAACATGGAACAAGTAGCTCACTCTAACCACTAAACATACATTTCAAAATACAGGGAGTAAAAGGAGCTCCTACTTAATTTTGGACATTATGCTATTTCAATTTAATTTAAACGAGAACTATAGCGGATAACGTAACGTTTCATTATTTTGTAATGTAGAAACAACATATTTTTTTTTATTTATTGGTGTTTCCACAACAAACAATAATGAAACATTACATTTTTCACAGATTTATACAAAACCGTTCACCGCTGTAAGGGATTGCGGTAGTAAGTAATATGTTCACATAGATAAAGCTATCGCTAAGGTGCTCTGGAATAAACAATCCAAAGATCAACACACAAATCATAAGGAAAAAGTTGAAACATCTCCCAGCGTTGGGGTGGCGGAGTGGTTGATACGACAGCGTGGTTGACACACACACATACAGTTACCTGGCTCTCGGGCAGCTGGTACAGCTGGCGCGCCATGGCCACCAGCGCCGCGGACACTTCCTCGTTGCCGGACAGCGTGATCCGCGACACGTCGTCACTCGGCTGAAACACCACACAATACACATCCCACATAAATACAGATAAAAGATATAGTTATCTGAGGAAAATATAAAACTAGTGATGAAGTCCTCTTTTTAAGCGGAATACAGAAAAGTAATAAAAAATATGTGTCACTTGGAATTTGATATACTGTGAAGGTAGCCGCGATAGTCAACAGGTACCCAGCGAGGCAGACATTCTGAAGGAATGGCCCGGGAGCCAGGAGTGGGATCACCCACCTCCACGTGCAGCGGGAACAGCCGGCAGGAGCGCAGACAGTACAGCTGCAGCGCCACGCCGCGCATCAGCAGCTCGCGCCCGGCGCGCGCGTCCGCCACGCACACTATCAGCTGCAACCGAACATGAGCAAGATGTCATTAGCGTATGCTGCGACCTTTCCAAAGCGTTTGATTGTGTGGAACATGATGCACTCGTATACAAGCTTAAACACTACGGTCTGTCGTCTGATGCGCTAAACCTTGTTATGTCTTGTCTAAGCTAAAGAATCCAGAAAGTCGTTGTCAACAGAACTGAGTCAAGTGGGTCGACCGTAAACCTCGGAGTACCACAGGGCTCAATCTTAGGACCATTTCTCTTTCTTGTGTCTACAGGCTCTAATGGTTTTAGGGACACCCTGTATAAATGCTCTGCCATATTTTACACAAAACAAATGGGAGATAGTATTGTTTGCTGATGATACCTCTTTGATATTCGAGATCAAACGAACACTGAATGACTATATAGTCTTATCAATGCGACGCTGAGGGAAGTACTGGAATGGTTTACAGCAAATAATCTACTTCTCCATGCAAAGAAAACTAAATGTTTACAATTCACACTGCCAAATTTTAGACAGGTTCATGCACGATGGTACTACATATATCTTTAAGTGGAGGAATGCTAGATTTCGTTAATAACCCCTAGATGCCTGGGAACTGATAAGAAATTCTCTAAAAACTATGTAAAAAGTGTCCTAGTGAAGAAAGCATATTATAAAGTAGAAGAATATTTAGATGACTAAGAACCATGGCCAGTTATACCATCTCGAAAGTCGTTATAATTTGTGGGCAGTGTCCCGGAGAGGCTTGCGTGTTACCTACTAAAGGCGTCGCTGCTATTGCCTGTCTCATATTCTTTACACCTCCAAAATGACTGTCGAGACCTTGTACATCCCCGAATTGAATAGATTCTACATCTCCATTAAACTTAGTAATAAGCTCATTTTTCTGTTTATTTTAATCTTGGCGCCTGAGACCCTTTTTAAAACTCTGAAAGTATAGTTTGTAGTATTTTATGCAATCGTTGCACAATGAAGGTCCTTAAAGTCGAATACCGTGTTTAGGTCACGAGGCTTGCCGAGTACTCCTGATATAATGACCCCTCTATAGATAATCGACACTGAGCTCAGTCGTGCAACTCACCTTAGCGTAGACGAGCGGGTCGTTGCTGAGCTTCTCGTACACCCGGTCGTTGAGGAAGACCCGGGGCGGCGCCACCAGCGCGCCCCCGCCCTCGTCCTCAGGGCGCGGGTCATCGTGGGCGGGGGCGGGGGCGGGGGCGGGGGCGGGGGCGGGCGGCGGCTGCACGAGGCGCGCGAAGGACTTGACGCGCAGGCGCGCGGGCTGCGGCCCGGCGGGGGGCGCGGGGTCGGAGGGTGCCGCCTTTTTGTTGCTGCTGGCTTCGTTTTCGCCGTCGTCCTTCTGCAAGTACGAGTTTGTCAGGGGTGTTTGGTAGAATTTTCAGATCGTATGACAATGTTTCTTAGAATGTTTGTTTCATATATCGTTATTTCGGAGAAGCACGATTGTTTCTCGATCATTTCTTATAACAATAATTTAATAGAATCGTATAGCACTTTTCTTATAACAATCATTCGATAGAATGTACGTTTAATAGAATGTACTTTTCATAAAATTCTAAGCACAATAGAACAGAATTTAGACTGCGTGCTTAGTCCAGATCTAGGGCTCTCGCTGGTTAGAGCGCGTGCCGACACAAAGCACCCTAGAGTGTTTTTGTAAAGGGGAGGCGCGGAAGGGCTGCTCTTCCCGCAACGCCGGAGGCTAAGGCGGAGTCGGCAGGGCAAGCGTACAGTTGTGATTCTTAATATTATTTACGTAACTTTTTATTGTGTATATTATGCTATTATTTATTCTATTACATTTTCATTATATAAAAAGTTAATTATATTAATTATTCATTATATTAAATGTTCAGTATGCGAAACAAGTAATATATCAAGTATTTTCTTCGGTTTCCGCGACTGTCACACATTTAAATAAAACAATTTGTTTCAGAGAGGGAATCCTGTGACAACTAACATTTGACTGATGAACTACAGCATGTCAAGCATGCGCTTTGGGCCAATGGGCTCAAGATACCACACCTCAACCAGAAACCCCGTGTGAAGACTCCTACAGTCGAGCGTAAACCTGCGGTCCTGCCATATGTGAAAGGGGTCACATCTTGAAACGCTCTTCTATTAAAACATATTTCAAGCCGATGAAGAAGATGTCTCAATACCTGAGGCCCGTGAAGAGCAGCATCCCTCTGCAGAGTGCTGGTGTTTACAAGCTGGACTGCAAGTGCGGTCTGTCATACAATGGCCAAAAAATTTAATGTGAACATATGCCCTGACGCACCGGCAGCAGGAGCCGCACCCTCGGCGAGATGGAGTAGACGGAGCCCCTGGGCGGCGGCTGCTCCTGCTCCGACACCACCAGGAACTGCTGCAGCAGCAGCCAGCAGCTGCGCCCGTCACCAGCACTGAATGTGAACATATGCCCTGACGCACCGGCAGCAGGAGCCGCACCCTCGGCGAGATGGAGTAGACGGAGCCCCTGGGCGGCGGCTGCTCCTGCTCCGACACCACCAGGAACTGCTGCAGCAGCAGCCAGCAGCTGCGCCCGTCACCAGCACTGAATGTGAACATATGCCCTGACGCACCGGCAGCAGGAGCCGCACCCTCGGCGAGATGGAGTAGACGGAGCCCCTGGGCGGCGGCTGCTCCTGCTCCGACACCACCAGGAACTGCTGCAGCAGCAGCCAGCAGCTGCGCCCGTCACCAGCACTGAATGTGAACATATGCCCTGACGCACCGGCAGCAGGAGCCGCACCCTCGGCGAGATGGAGTAGACGGAGCCCCTGGGCGGCGGCTGCTCCTGCTCCGACACCACCAGGAACTGCTGCAGCAGCAGCCAGCAGCTGCGCCCGTCACCAGCACTGAATGTGAACATATGCCCTGACGCACCGGCAGCAGGAGCCGCACCCTCGGCGAGATGGAGTAGACGGAGCCCCTGGGCGGCGGCTGCTCCTGCTCCGACACCACCAGGAACTGCTGCAGCAGCAGCCAGCAGCTGCGCCCGTCACCAGCACTGAATTTGAACATATGCCCTGACGCACCGGCAGCAGGAGCCGCACCCTCGGCGAGATGGAGTAGACGGAGCCCCTGGGCGGCGGCTGCTCCTGCTCCGACACCACCAGGAACTGCTGCAGCAGCAGCCAGCAGCTGCGCCCGTCACCAGCACTGAATGTGAACATATGCCCTGACGCACCGGCAGCAGGAGCCGCACCCTCGGCGAGATGGAGTAGACGGAGCCCCTGGGCGGCGGCTGCTCCTGCTCCGACACCACCAGGAACTGCTGCAGCAGCAGCCAGCAGCTGCGCCCGTCACCAGCACTGAATGTGAACATATGCCCTGACGCACCGGCAGCAGGAGCCGCACCCTCGGCGAGATGGAGTAGACGGAGCCCCTGGGCGGCGGCTGCTCCTGCTCCGACACCACCAGGAACTGCTGCAGCAGCAGCCAGCAGCTGCGCCCGTCACCAGCACTGAATGTGAACATATGCCCTGACGCACCGGCAGCAGGAGCCGCACCCTCGGCGAGATGGAGTAGACGGAGCCCCTGGGCGGCGGCTGCTCCTGCTCCGACACCACCAGGAACTGCTGCAGCAGCAGCCAGCAGCTGCGCCCCGTCACCAGCACGCTCAGCTTCGTGGGGTCGCGCCCCTTCACCCACAGATGCGACGGCATAGGCGCCGCGTCTCCGCCCAGGTTCAGGACTTGAGGATCTGTCGAGCATCGTTGTTGGTTACGAACTCGTATACACTAAAATTATAACTATGATCTTATTTTGGCCCCAGGGTGAGGATAACTTTGGCTAAAATAAAAATAGGTAGTCGATTGTTTGAACCATTATAAGACGGAGTATTTGGACGAGCGAGCACAGCAATAAGCGAAGACAAATATATCCGAGTATCATAACGGCTATTAGACACGTGTTAAACACTATGCTTTTCGCGTCAAATGTAAGAAAATAATAAATATTCAGAGACTGAAATAGATTTTTGAAACGATGACAAGTGGGCGACAATTGGCGAAAGGTGGAAGACAATTGTAATATCAGTAAAACGCTTAAAAACGTCAGATCGTACACAGACGTCTAATAAATTGCGCCCGACGTCTTCTTTTTATATAGATGGTGGCAGCCAATTTTTCGCCGGCCCAGTTATATGGTTTATGTTATTTAAACACTACGGGCTAAAATAACCACTTAAAGTTGCTCTTCTTGAAGCTAAAAATTACAACTTTCTGTGTAGGCAGAAAAAATGGAAATATCATTTAAAGTCTAACATTAAGCGAAAAAGTTGGAGCTCACCAAAAGGTAACCAAAAAGTTGGGGGACGAGTAACCAGAGGTACGTCACGGATGAACCAAGTATCCCGACCGCATACATTTCATATTGCTATCGAGAAAAGTATCCTATAACCATCCTTGTGTGTTTAAGCGGCAAAGCCGTTTGTGCGATGCAGCTAAAAAATACATTCTAAAATGCGAACCTAGAGTTCAATCGAAGTCCAATAATAAATGGAACCATAACTCACTTTCTTTTGCATCGCTTTTGGCCTTGTCCTGTGTCGGCTTCTCTGGACATTTCACTTCTTCCGGCGACTTCACTTTATTCCCGCTAAATGTCGTCATAGGAATTAGTGCAGGAACTTCCGGCTTGTTGACTGACACGGTATTGACAATGACAGGGTTCTGCTGCGGTGTCACTTTCAGGGAGGGGCCGGCCTGCACCGACCGCACCATCATCGGCAGCGGCTGCTGCACCGCGCCGAACACCATGTTGTTCTGCGACTGCACCATGGGGCTCAGCACCAGCGTGTTGGCCATCGGGTTGACCACCAGGCTGGGCTGGCTGCTGCCCAGCACGAACTGGCCCGGAGCCGCGCCGGCCATCGACGTGAACACGAAAGTGTTCCCCTGGGACGGCCCCGCCTGCACGGAGTTCACTCGGAGAGCGTTCAACAGGGGGGGCTGCGTCTTCGGAGTTTGCGCGATATTGTCGAGGAAGGCCGTCGGTCGGATGACGCCGCCCGACACGACGATGTGCGGGGTCGGGTTGCCGACGACCACGTTCTGCTGCGACACGACGAGATGCAAGCCGCCGGCCTGGCCCGGGTGCGCGGGCGCGCCGCCCGTCACGTCCACCACGCGCGGCAGCGTGCGGTCGCGCGTCGTGGGGGACATGTGCCGCTGCACCGTGGGGGCGGGGCGGGCCGGCGCAGGGGCAGGGGCAGGGGGAGCGGGAGGGGCAGGGGGGCGCAGCAGGCTCGTCTGGGGTTTGTTCGACTGCGACGGAATTATGACGTACTTCTGGACGAGGTTAGACTCGGTACCGGACACGACCGCCGCCTGGTTCTTGTAGGTGATGGTGGCGGATACCTGCGGGGCGGGGGCGGGGGCGGGGGCGGGGGCGGGGGCGGGGGCGGGCGCCAGCGACTGCACGCACGTGATGATGGGGTCGAAGTCGCCCTGGGCGGGTTTAGGTTCAGGCGGGTCCTCGACGAGCGCGCCCAGCTTCTTGTTGATGTCGGCGACCGCGTTCGGGTTGAAGATGTCGGGCGCCATGTTCGTGGGCCGCCCGTGCAGCATGAGGTTCTCCTCCGTGAGCGGCAGCACGGCGGCGGCGCCGGTCGCGTCCTGCACCACGAGCCGGAGGCCGGCGTCGCCCTTCGTCAGGTCGTCGAGCCGCACCGGCTCGCCGTACAGCGCGCTGGCGGGCGGCAGCAGCGAGGGGCGGCCGGCCGGCGGCAGCAGCGAGGGGCGGCCGGCCGGCGCCGCCACGCCGGGGGGAGGTGCGGTGTCGGGGAGGACCATGCACCGCTTGAGGTTGCGCGGTTTGACGCCGAACTTCTCGGCGGCGATGTTCTTCTGTCGCAGCCACTCGCGCGCGTCGCGCTCGGGGTCGGGCGGCGACGGCGGCGCGGCCTGCAGCGGCGCGGGAGCGGCCGGCCGAGGCGGGGTGGACGCGCGAGCCGGCCTAGGCGTCGATTCTACGTAATAAAAATTTAAAAAACATTTATTTCGAACAATAAATCAAGTAATAATAGACGATAATATCTTTATCTAAAATGTAATGTCGACAATTGGCAAAAACATCCCGCCGACCTTTGGCTTCAAGCCTTTTGTGACTTAAAAGAGATGATATAAATTTGTTTGCGTTACTTTGTTACTTGCTTCCATTTGTGTCCTCGGACAATGGCTTTCTGTGGCTTACAAGATAAACTATTTCTGACAATTCGGACACATTAATAAAGAAATTCAACTATACATTTCAATTACAAGAACGATTGCTCGTTAGACAGTCAGAAGCTGATATGACGAAGAGAAAGTGATCGGACGGTATCGGCACTCACTCTTGACTTTGGGCCTCTCCTTCTGCGCGACGGCGGAGTGGTGGCGCAGCAGCCGCCGCTGCAGCTTGGCCTCGGCGGCGCCGGCCGGCGGCGCGGCCAGCAGCCGCGCGCTGCAGCGCGCACAGGAGCTAACACAACACGATTGTACATTACTGCACACGCCGAGAAAGATGGGCTTGTCGGGTGAGTAGGTATACACGGATAGGTATCACGGATACTGATACGAAGCTAGCAAGCCCTTTTCACGGCTAAGGCATGTAAAGTGATTTTAGGAATCAGAATAAGAATAAGAATATTTTATTTGCAAAAATGTAGTGGTTTCTCAAACATATGCAATGAAATAAGAAAATACATCATTAAAAACAAATATAACTCAGCTGTTTAGCCTGTTCATGAACACAGACGCCATGTTAAAAGAAACATCCCGGCCTAGGCCGTAAATTGTGTATGAAATTCCTTTACAGTTCTCTTGAGTTGTTCTGCCCGAAACGTGATTCTTCGAAGCCTTTACAACGCACGTTATGGCGACATTTCATTGCATGTTTGAGAAAAACATTTTATTATAAATACAATAATCTAAATAGCGATACATTATTCCACCCTGACTGGAATTAACCAGTGTCTTGTCTTGTGCCATGCCAACCGACGAATCTTCGAATTGTCTGATTGATTAATAAAAATGATGCTGTTAACTACTAAGAATGTATTACAATTAAATAATAGGTTATGAACTCACCTGAGGCAGTCAGGTGGATTGTGCTGACATTTCTCGCCATCCGTAGCAGCCTGTTGTAAATATATATTTTTCAGTCTATGATTCCTTTTATTATATTCATTTAGTTGCAAAAAACACAACTGGACCAAGAACGTAACCTTGAGGTACACCAATATTTAATGCAGTTACCCAGAGACGTGCGCAATTATAATTAGCTGTAAGGGTCGGAACGTCCATTAACTTTTGTTACAACTAAAAAGGGTACACCTGTAATGTGAAACAACGTCTATTTCTCAAGTTAATCATGTCACGAACGGTCAAACGCCTTTGACGGATCATAAACAAAGGTGTACGAGTTTATAGTTAGATGGCACTAGTTCGTAAGACTCACGCCAAGATAGTCCAGCAGCCGCTGCAAGTTTGAGGGCGTGGGTGAAAGTCGTTCGGGCCTCGTTCTCGGAGGCTCCGGTTGAGTGGAGGTGGCAGTGGCCGCGGACGACGACGTGTCGACGCCGCTGCCGCCGGACTGCACCGACGACCGGCTGTCGGTGTTGACGAGCGGCAGCTCGTCCGGGTCCGGTGTCCACTCTTCCTCGGAGCTCGCCGCCTCAGTGGTCGATCCCGAGTCTTGCGAATCCTTCGAAACGAATAATTAAAAATAGGAAAAATTTCTAATAAAAATAGGTACAGAGATAAAAACGGGTTAATTTAAAATGTAAGTCCTATCCAAATGTACAAACGATTTTTATCAGCATTTCGTGCTTATCATGAGCAGATAGCATGATTAGCATAAGCAGCGTTTTTATTTATTGTAATGTCTCAAAAGTCTAAAAATTAAATTAGACACACGAATTATAGGTATTATTACTTATCTGGACTATTACTTATTATTACTTATCACTACAAATTAATCAAAATAATGTTACTTACATGTCGCAGCGAAAGGGGCGCTACCTGCGCCGTCAGCATGCTCCTATTATTCCGTCTCACTTCCTCGATGTTGGGTAACTCCACCCTCTTCGTCACCCTACTCCCTCCTCTCTCCGACCCACAGTAACTCCCTGGCTCTACCCTCTTCAGTATTATCGAGCAAGGTTTACATTTTTTCAGTAATTCCTTGTTCTTTTCTAAGAACGACTGTTCGGTTGGCGATCTGCCACGTACAGGTGACGGACGTGAGGATATTGAACGACGAGTGGTTGCGGAACGTCGTGAGGATATTGAACGACGAGTGGTTGCTGAACGTCGTGAGGATATTGAACTACTTGGAGATACTGAACGACGTGAAGCTACTGAACGTCGTGAAGATATTGAACCACTTGGAGATACTGGACGTCGAGATGTTTTTGAACGTCGTGAAGATATTGAACCACTTGGAGATACCGAACGACGTGAACTTTGTAAAGATACTGAACGTCGCGAGGATACTGAACCATGCGGGGATTCTGGTCGATCTAAGGACAGGAAAGGTGACGGAGCAGTAACTTCTGTTCGAAGGTCAATTTCATCATCAATTCTCTTCAACGAAACTATTGGAACCATGAGCAGCTTCGGATCTAGAAATATAATCATAATGTGAATTCATCACGCAACATTTAGTAACTATTTTACCACGTTTTTAGGCCCAAATAGAGAGATATTCATTAATTAATTTACAACT